>JANIJG010011725.1:21879-38034 GCA_024611175.1 Megaceryle torquata | reverse complement strand
GGGGGGGGGGGGGGGGGGGGGGGGGGGGGGGTGTCTCTAGACAGCAAGGGCTGACTTGTTTCCACTGATACTTCCTTCGTCCACGAATGTGGAGGTTCTTAGTGCAACAGGAGCAATGATGAAGATGGTCCTGAGATGTGAGGTGTACTCACTCCTTAGTCCTGACCCAGGAGCAGTTCCAGCAGGGCCAGGGCAAGCAGATGGTGTCCTTGTGGGACCAGACTCATGATCAGAAACGATGCTCAGCTGTCACCAGCACCTTGCACTTGCAAAGTGCCTCAGGGGCAGACTGGGCAGAAGATCGGGTGGTAGCTCCTTTAGGATGCTTTTTGTCTCCATACAGCTCTGGTTTCTGGAGCTGGGTAAGTTTCCCTGTACCAAGCCCCAGCTTAGCTCTGGGGTCCAGGCAGTGATGAAGGAAGACAGGCTCAGCCTGTCTTCCTTACTCCTTTCTGGCCTCATGGCCCACTGCGCTCTCCTTCCTCCCTGTCAGGGGTGTGTTTTCCTGGAGGGTTTTGTCTCCTTCGGTTATTATATGTCTTAAGAGTTTTTATTTGTGTTTCAGGCTTTCACACAGAGGATCTTCAAAGCTGGAACTAGTGACAGTCTGGTCTGGAGGCACCTGGTAAGGAAGGCTGGCCAAGTATCATTTGAGGAAGAGGGAAACCGTAAGTAGCAGCTGCTTCGGTTAGAAAGAGAGCTCCAGGAGGGGCTTGAGGAGCAGACAATATGGTCTGTGAGCTAAAGAGGGACTGCTCATGTGGGGTGTGCACAGAGGGAAAGGAGAGGACCTGGGCAGTGAGAGGGGAGCAAGAACAGTCCCTTATGCTGAGACTGAAGGGTGGCTGCAAGGTTTGGGAGCAGGATTGGGGCTCCAGAGTGGCCTCTCCCACATCTTGGGCCCAGGTGGTAGAAGGGATGGGGAGTGCACAGGAGTGGGGGGCTCACTCCCTCAGCAGCCTTCTCATCACCCCAGGAGCCCCTCATGAAAGAGCCACAAGCACAAGCAGCTGCCCACTGTGGGGTTGGAGCTGGGGAGCACAGCAGCTGCTGGGGGGGGTTAAAAGGATCTGCCACAGGCAGATTTCTGTTCTAGATTTGTGGTTGCTGGAGGAAGGTTTCTTTCTCTTTGCAGAAGAAAACTCTAGAGACGGCTGCAGGATCAGAGGCAGTGTGAGGTATTTTGAGGATAGTGTTTTGTTTATTATACTGTTTGTGATTCTTTTGTGGTTTGGAGCAAGCTTGTCACGTATTCATTAAAAATCTGATCCATCTGTTTAAATTTGATATGGAATTTAAAGAGAATGAAGGATGAAATTTTCATAAAACCCAAGCTCTTGGGAACAATTGAAGAGAGTTGTGTGTGGCAGAGGTGTGTGTGCTGGAGCAGATCAGCTCCCCTTGCTATGCTGCCTGTGGCCTTGAGTGACCCACTTTCCTGACCTGTGCTCGAGTGGGTATCACAGTTGCACACTGTGTACTCTCAAGAGCCTTCCTGGGCCTGACAAAACCCCATGAGCTAATTGGGTGCTCAGGTGTGAGCTCATTGGGTGCTCATGCGTGAGCCCAGTAGATGCTGGGCTTTGTCCTGATACACCCCCGCATGTCTTTGCTGGACGCTCGCTTTGGCCGATGGGGAGTCCCCATCTCCAGTTAGAGCACAGGTAAGGGATCCCCCAGGGAAGGGCACACTCCAGGGGGGAATCCTGGCTTGCTGCTGGATCTCCTCCGTATGAGGAACATCTTAGCCAGGCTGCTGGAAGGTCCTGGCTCACTTTGTTTTCCACCCTAGAGCTCATTCTGTTCCCTCCTTAGCCAGGGAACAGTGTCCACCCTTCTTGGTTTAAGCAGTGGTTGTTTTGTGTCCTCACACATGCAAATGCCTGTTAGAGTGGGGGTCTTCTCTTGCAGCACTGGCTAATAAACTACTCAACTCAGTGGGGGTTAAACTATTCCTCTCCCTTCGGTCTTTCATCAGACGCCGTGTTCTGTATTTGTCTGTGCCTAGCTCAGCACTCACTGTGTGTTTTAGAGAGATGTGGTGGTGCTCGATACCTTAACCACATGCACAATTTATTGATTTGTTTCTTAAGGGTTTGGTTGGGTTTTTCTTGGTGGGAAGATGTTATAGCCAGGCAGGTATTTTGGGTGAGTGGCAAGGAGCCAAGTTCTCACTGCTCATGCAAATGCTGAGAAATTAAAAATGTAACCAGGTGCTTTGCTGTCCTGTAAAGGATGAAGAAGGGCTTTAGTTCTTAACAGTGAGAGATTACAGCTCTGTCACCTTGGGTGCTGTAACAGGGCTTCATGCTACGATGTCTTTCACTATACACATTTTGTGACTGGGGGGAGGGAATGAAGCTTGGAGGCAAAACTGAGGCAGGGGCTTCCGCAGAAGATGAATTAGCTGGAAAGCGGCTGAGGAAGCATCTGGTGTTAGTGCAGCTGCTGGTTTCCAAGCACAGAGCTGCTGCCGGGGAGCAGCTGACGGGAGGGAGGAGATCAGCCTCTCGCTCTGAAGAGCTTGGTGTGTCAGGTTTCCATGCAGGGCACGTGTGGATAATGCGAGCTGCAAACGCCGCTGCCTGCTCCAGTCACCGGTACCGAGTGAGCCAGGAGCATGGGGCAGGTGGCTTGGAAGGGTTTATTTCTATCACTTTTTGATTATAAAACGGAGAAATACGTCATTGCCAAGAACAAGAAGGTGGGGGTTCTCTACCGAGTGGTGCAGCTCTCCATCCTGGCTTACCTGGTGGGGTAAGGATCACCCTGCGTTTCACATACCGCTGCGGTTGCTTGCTGTGCTGTGCTGAAGAATAATGTAGGATACTCTGCATACAGTGACAGCTTGCTGTGCTTTCTGATTGTAGTGCAGATACTTATGCTTGTTTATATAGTTGGATTTTGTAATGTCTAACATGTCTGGTTTTCCACATGCTAGGGATCTCTAGATTCAGCTCTCCCTTCCAGCTTACCGTCAGGTTATAAATAGATGAGATGGCACTATGGCTTTGTACTGCATTATTGCCGCCTTTATTTCTGTATTTGGTGGGAATGGAGCCAAACCTTAACACCTGACCCATTAGAAACAGCAGCGTTTATGAGTAGGGTGCTGAGCCTCGGGACAAACCTGGGTTGTCTGTGTGACACACTCGACTCTGCATAGGAGGGAACCGAGCACAAAGTAGCAGATTCCTTTGCCGAGTGGGCTGCAGCAGCCGGGGTTGCGGAGGCTGAGGCAGCGCCAAAGTCGTCCGCCTCGCATTTATCTTTGAGCAGGGCAAGTTGGCATGGAGACAGGCAGAGCACCTTGCAGGAAAGGCTCAGTTCTGCGAGAGGCTGGTCACACTGAGGTGGAATGAGCACAGCCATACTCCTTGCAGCTTGCAGGCTCAGATCTGGAATGATCCAGACTTTGTGATGCCTGTGTCATTGCTTCCTGAGTTTCGGAGGCTTTGCAGAATGCGATTCAGGAGTCTCTCCCCTTGCTGTGCTTCTGAGTCCCTTCAACTTTCTCGCACCTCATGTTTTCACCGATTAAATATAGCAGAGTAATTTTTACATGCTGGTTTATTTATAGAGAGGTGTACAGTTCCAGAGCCTGCTTTAGTTAGCAGGGCAGGGATCTCGGAAGTCTCAGCAGTCTGGCATGTTCGAGCTGCTAAAGGAGGAATCCTGTAGATAACGTAGCTGAAGACACATCCTCCATCTGAGAGGGATATGGAATGACCAGTGACTGGGAGTGTTCAGAAACTGTCTGGGCCACTCTGGTTATTTTCTTCCCTGGGCAGCTCTTACCTTCTGCAGACCTTTGGCACTGTCTCCATTGGTGCCTGCAGTAACCCCTTCAGGGCTGAGGGCTCACAGCCCGTGGCAGTGGTGGGTAGCATTACTCTGATGTCTGACTGCTCGATTCTGTAGCTGTTCAGAGGCTGGCTCAGGGATTGTGATCAGCAAACCCCTCTGGATTGTTTCTTGTGTGTAGTTGTCATTTCTTCCCCATTTTGCTGTGGAAAATGTAAGGATTTGCTTCTCAGCCCTCCCAGGAGAGAAAAACAATGTTCTCAAAAAGACAGGAAAGTAGGAAACTTCACGGGGTGGGGAATGTTATTATTCAGGTTTGTCACAAGTAGCAGGTGAGGGGCAGCGTCTGTCAGTGCTGCTCAGCCCCAAGGGTGGCTGCCCTCGCTTCCCACATGCATCGTGCGCTCCAGATCAGCGCGCTGCAAAGGGGAGCTGTGCCAGTGCACCCAGCCTGCCTCCCTGCCCCGCACCCTGAGCTTCTGTGAGGCTCTGGGTGGCTTTGGCAGTATTGTGGAGAGGCTGGAGGCATTTCATTTAACCCAGAGAGGTTTTTACCCAGTGATACAGAGCTCGCACTGCTTCCAGTCCATGGAGTGCCCAGCCAGGAAGCAGCTCTTCCAGGTGTGCTAGCAAGAAGCCTGGAGGCCAGCACAGAAGCTAGCATGCAGTCAGGTTGTATCCAGCTGGGAATATACCCTACAGATTTCTAATGGTGATATGCAGTTCACCTCCTGGAACTGCATCTCCCCAGCCATGCTCTGCTGCTGGACTGGTAGCCTACTGGCAAGCTGCTTAAAACAGGAGTGAGTCATGGATTTGTGAAACCAACCACACTCTTCACTGCAACTTGCAAAACCTTATATTATTTTACATCTTGAGGAACACAGAGCCCTGCCCTCCCCTCTTTCCCTCGAGGTTCCTGAGCATAGCACAAGACAGGAGGAGAGAGGCTTTTGTTTTATAATCCCATGTTCAGTTCTTACACCTTTCCCTGGATGTGATGTCTTGGTCCTGACTTTTCTTCCAGCACTGTAGATACTCACAGCTTTTGTCAAAGTTTATTCTAAATGTGTAGTATCAGCAGAGGGCTTGGTGTTATTGGCATGTTTTGATTTGCCCTTGAACAGTGTTTGGTCTTGGTGTAAATCTTCTCCAGCTAATTCATTCCCTGACCTTGCTGCTGCTGCCTGCTGTATCTTCACAGGTGGGTGTTTGTTGTGAAGAAAGGCTACCAGGACACGGACACGTCCCTCCAGAGCTCTGTCATCACCAAGCTGAAAGGGGTGGCCTTCACCAACACCTCAGAGCTGGGGGAGAGGCTGTGGGATGTTGCAGACTACGTCATCCCTCCACAAGTGGGCATCACCCTGCTGCTGTTCTCTCTGCTGTTCATCTAAAGTCTTCTTCCAGCAAAGCATCTGCTTGCCACTGCTCCCAGGCTGGAGCAGCACAGGGCAGCCCTGAGTGGGTGGGAGAGGGAAAGAAAATGTACAATATGAGTGATCAGTTGCTTGAAATGTGTCTGGCTAAACCTGCCTTGCTGCTTCCTTGACTTGGACAAAGTGAGAAGCATAGCTGAAGCTTGAGGGGAGAAACTGGCAGCAGATGTGTCCCAGCTCCAAGCTGGAAATTGCTGTGGGCTTTTTGTGCTTTTCCTGCTAGTGTCCACCATGTGCTTCCATCTGCAGTGCCATTGTTAGCTGCTTTCTCTTCCCTCTTGCTCACTGTACAACTGTCTTCAGGCTTGTTTTTCCTGTGGTTTCCTTTGCTGGTTGGTTATTAAGGGGAAACCATTAAGGGGAAAAAGTAACTATTTTAACTTTTATTTGGTCCCTTCCCCACATTCCATATAAAGCTGTAGATGCACAAAGAAGGGAAAGCTCTTGAGGGTCAGCCATACATGTTGTGGCTTTGCCTAAATGCAGAGGAAAGACTGAACTGCCAGAAATTAGGATGTTGGGGATGAAAACACAGTCAAGTCCCTCCTCGCATGGCTCACGCAGACATCCCAATGGCTGGATAAAGGGATCTCTGTTCTCTCTGTTACAGCCATGCTAGGAGTGCTGTTTTGGTTTACCACGTCCTGGTGTTGTGCTAAATCTGCTCTGCAAGCTCTGCTGGGCTCTGTGAGCACTGCCCTGCTGCCCTGCTCTGTGAGCTCAGACTTGGAACAGCGCAGCTGGGGTGACCAGCCTGACCCTAGCAGAGATCTAAGGCCCAGGGCCCTGCACAGGGGTGGGGCCTTTGATCCCTGAGTGGGTGTTGTGTCCTTATGGACAAGAAGCCAGCACGACAAGGCTCAGCAGTCCTGCTTACCAAACCAGTACAGAACCAAAGCAGAAATCCCTTAAGTTGCAGAGACCGACTGACCTCATCCAAATAGCAAGACAAAAGGTGCTGTTGTATGATAGCCTGAAAGGCATCAGAGGAGAGGGAGGTGTTGCTGTTCTGCAGAGAACTGCGTCCTCCTTGTAACTGGTACCATAAGAATAAAACAAGTTTTCTAACTCTTCTTGCCTTACTTTCTTTGTTCTAGGGTGAAAACGTCTTCTTTGTCATGACGAATCTGATTGTGACCCCAAACCAGAGGCAAGCAACATGTCCTGAGGTAGGAAGAACTGAGCCCCTTGGCCCCCCGACCCCTACAAAACTGGGGGTAAGAACTGACCGAGGAGACCTGGGGAGCTTCCAACACAGGAAGGGTGGAAGGCGAACGTTTTTTCTTTGTAGTGTAATATCTCAGCTGGGGAAATCGGACTGGTTATCGCAAACCTGGGAGGTTCAGCTGTCAATTCCAGAGGCATTGATCATATAAAGCCTGGCTGACTTTAGCTGAGGGTGTTGGAGATGAGACCAGAGCAACGTGCTCAGCGTCAGAAAAGGCCATGGGAAAACAACTGTGATGTGATTCGGTCTAGTTACAGTTAGAGGAGACTTTCGAAGAGCCCCATCCTGGGAGATGCGGAACGTTCAGGTTACCTTGAGGACATAAGAAGGTGCTTAGCACCTTCCAGAATGTGCCTTACAGGCCAGAGGCGTGAGGTCTTCCCGTGTCATGTTGAAATGTCCTCCGTGGAGGTGTGGTTCAGAACGGTCTGGAGCCTGGGGGAGGGGGACACTGGCCATCCAGGCAGGAGCGTTCTCTCCAGGTAGCAGAGATGAATTTTCCGTGACAAGCAGAGGGGCAGCCCAGGCTGAGGGCACAGCTTGTTCGTTCAGGACAAGGCTGTCCTCTAGTGGCTGTGTTAGCCTGGCGTGCAGAGACAGGAGGCTTATTTTGAGTTCTGAGAGCTTGTAGTTGAAATCAGTGTGGATTGTCTCTTAAGGTGAAGTACTGCGGTCTCCTGCTTAGTTTTGGCGAATGGGAGGTGATATCTGGGTTTTTCCACAGCGTGTCCCTCTCCGGATTGAGCAGAGCCCCAAAGCAGGATGTTGCAGCTGGACCATTGGTGCTGCTGGTGGTGTGAAACTGTTGAGCTATTTCCACGTGACCTGCAGTTACCACTTCAGCTGCATGTTTTCAGTCTTTGCCATCCTTTAGAGGATTGACCTGATCTCAGCAGCGCTTTCTTACCCCTCAGTCTTGTGTCCTGTTGCAGGTCTCACTCCTGTCCTCTTCCACTTCACAGAGTGCCAGCATTCCCGATGCCCTGTGTTACAATGACGAGGATTGTCCGAACGGGGAGGCGGTGGTGGCTGGCAATGGTAAGGGAAGGGTCCCTTTTCCTCTACCATTTCTGGTAGAGACGGGTTCCTTCAGAGGCATCAGCCTGGTTACAACCCCAGAGATCTCTCTTCACAGAGAAGGACAAGGACTTTCTTTTCTTTACCATCTTTTACTAAAACTGCTGCCTTGCTCTGTGGTGGCTGGGCCAGAGCACCCTGGGGCTGCTCAGAGCAGCAACAAGAGAGTGGCTGTTCCAGCAGAGAGGTCCTTTCACAGCAGGGAGGGGGGCTTGGGGTGGCAGTGAAAAAGCATCAGATTTTTGTGTGTCCTGTAGGCAAGGAGAGGAGGTGACTGCTCTGTGTGACCTTCTCTGTGATGTCTGTGCTGCAGGGGTTAAGACCGGCCGTTGTTTGAAAGACAGGGACAATATCAGAGGGACTTGTGAGATACTGGCCTGGTGCCCAGTGGAGAAAAGATCCAAGCCAAAGTACGTGGCCATCCTACACTGTTTCCACGCTTGAGCTGTTTGGCTTGTGTGTCATTCAGGGCAATTTCTGGGTTCCCTCTGCTTGGATGCTTGCTTGAATGTTGGCCATTCCAGAGCAGGATGGAGCTCTTTGTGGCCCTCTGGCACAACTGGCCCCCTGCTCCCCCCTGCTTGGCTCACTGGCTGTCCCAAGGCTGTTTCCAGCTCTCAGGGCTTTCCCTCAGCCTGCACGCTCCTCACCAACTCCCTGCTGGCAGTGTGGGGTAAGTGGCATGGCTGGCCGAGCGCCACAGGATGAAAGCTCACTGTTTCTGAAATGGCAGTTCAAGTTTTAGCATCTGGCAGGGTACAAATATAAACCAGATAAAAACTCTGCTCTTCCAGGAAACCACTTCTTGCCTGTGCAGAGAACTTCACTGTTTACATCAAGAACTCAATCCGCTTCCCCAAGTTTAAGTTCTCCAAGTAAGTGCAGGTACTCGAAGATCCTTCTGTCCTGTCCATCACAGAAGCAATAACCTCAGCTTGCTCCACTGTCCTTCTGCCCAAGAGTTGGGGTGGGGAGGTGAATATTCCCTCTTCTAAGGCACAGGGAATGCCTTTGGCTTCAGGCTGTGCAGGAATGAGGAGATGATGAGGGCTTGGAGCTTCTCAGAAGAGCAACTGGGATAAGGCTGTCCTTCACCAGATGAGGTCTGTGATGGCCCCTACAGCATGGGGTGCACCAAAACTCCTAAGGCAGGTGGACCTCTCCACCAGACAGGTCATAGTAGGTTCCTGAGATGCTTGTGATCCCAGAAATTCCTCCTCTTCCAAAAAAAAAAAAAAATGCCTGGACAAGGCTGGGAAACTGCAAATTAAAAAATTTTTTTTTGCATTTGTTGCTACAATGTGAGCAAAATACAGAAGTGCAGAAGGGGGTATGTTCCTGCTATTCTCCCAGGCTCAGTGAGATGTTTTGAGGATATTTATTTTTCAACTTGAGAAAACCAGGTGACCCTGGAGCACCCTGGCAACCTGCTCCATGTGAGTCCTTCCCTGAGCCCAGATTCAGCTGTCCTGAAGGCCATATGTGTGGGCAGACTGCTGTCCCTGGGCCAGCAGTGGAGATGCTCGTGGGGTGATGACACTGGTGGGAAGGTGCCATTTCTGTTGCGCATGAAGGGTGCTGGAGGAGTCTCTTGTCTCTGCAGTCTGGGTGGTGTAGGCTGTGCAGGCAAGCAGAGAGGGAGACGAGGTGGATTTCCCTTTTCCCTATGCTCAGGGTGAATGTGCTGGCAACCAACGAGTCCTACCTGAAGAGGTGCCGCTACAGCACGGAGCATCCCTACTGCCCCATCTTCGTCCTGGGGAACATTGTTCAGTGGGCTGGGAGTGACTTCCAGGAAATGGCTTCAGAGGTAGGAGTGCACCTTGGGCTCTGGTGCCTTCCCAGCTGGCTGGACTGCTCTCTGGGTGGCCATGAGGAGAGCCACTGCTGACTGCACAGGTTGCAGGGGAGAGATGATGCTGGTGCTTAAAATCCCACTGGTCCCATTTATCCCGTCCCAAGGGAACGGGAGGCAGGGTGATGTAGGCCCTTTGGAAGTTTTCCTATGGAAAACTGGCCCAAAGAGCTGATAAATTTGAAGACACAGTAATTGTACTAAGCTTAAAAAGCTCACACTGTCTCTCTCTTTCATTAAGGGTGGTGTGATAGGAATTCAGATTGAATGGAACTGTGATCTTGATAAAGCCCCTTCTGAATGTAATCCTCACTATTCTTTTAGCCGGCTGGATAACAAGTTTGCAGAAAAGTCCATCTCTTCTGGGTACAATTTCAGGTAAGTGAAGAGGAGAACATAATACATAGCATAGTTGGGCTGAGCTGGTTTGACTGGCGGGTGTGGGAGGTTGGCAGTGAAGCAGTACCAGGTGATGGAGTTACAATCTGCACTGTTGTATTCCAGGTTTGCCAAATATTACCAGGATGCTGAGGGGGTTGACTACCGGACGCTCATTAAAGCGTACGGAATCCGCTTTGATGTGATGGTGAACGGCAAGGTGAGGTCCTGGGCCAGAACAGTAGAGAGCCTGGCAAGAAAAAAGGTGGGGGACATTTCTTGGTGGGAAGGCAGCTCTCAGATGAGACCAACCTCTCTGACTTGTCATGGGAAAGGGCTCTTGCCAATCATCCCTGTGGAGCTAACCCTGCATAAGAAAGGAGATGACCCAGAGTGTGGATGACAGTGCATCTCTTCTGCCTAAACCCAGGCTCAGAGTCTGACAGCAGTAAACATGCCCCAGCGATTTGTTTTCCACGTGTACGTGCTGCAGAAAAAAAAAAAAAAGCAGCCTAATCGAGGGATGATGTGAGCTCAGAAATGCAGCCATGGACAGTTGGATCAGATCCACACAGACCTTTAGCCTCCGAGATTGTTCACTGCAAATCTGCTTGTTGCTAACAAACACACCCATGGGCAGCTGGAGCTTCCTCTGTGCAAAACCACACCCTGAAGTTTGGTTTTTGGGTTGTTCTTTCACTGAGTAATTCTGTTGTTTTTTTGGTTTTGTGTTTTTTTTTTTTTTTTTTTCTTTTAGGCAGGGAAATTTAACATCATTCCCACCATAATCAATATTGGTTCGGGGCTTGCTCTCATGGGAGCGGTAAGTGGATGTATTTTCTTAAAGTAACATAACTGGGACACAGGTCCCTCATGTAGCTGTTATGAGGATAAAAAGGTGCAGTTGGTTTATATCTGCTCTAGTAGAGTTTTTGCTGCTCTGACTGCTCAGTGAGCTGTGTGTCCATGTCCTGTCTTTGTTAATGTATCTTGTAGTCTAAATATCCCTAAGATTACCTGGACTATGAAGGAAAGTACAGCTCCTACAAGTTATTCTTCTTTAATTAATGCTCATTGCTAATTAGTTCAAAACACTTCCACTCTAAAGATAAAACACAAGTTCTTTCTCTCTGCAGGGAGCTTTCATTTGTGACCTGGTGCTGCTGTATCTGATTAAAAAGAGTAACTTTTACCGAGGCAAAAAGTATGAGGAAGTAAAGTAAGTGAGCTTGACTTTTGTGTTTAAATGTAATGGCTTTATGACTAATCGAAACAGGAGATACAGGAACACAGTAAACATTAATGGCAAACAAAGGCCAATTCCAGGAAATTACATTCCTCCAAATGAGTTTAGCCAAGTTACTCCCTCCTTCCATAATTCCTTGCTGCAGTTTGCTGGGGAGCAAAGGAAGCTGCTGTGTCGTGGTTGGGCTATAAATGGTCTTGCCCTAATGACTGAGGGAGGAATTGGGGTGGCTCCAAGAGCACCAGAGCCTCATGAAACTGAGAACTGGGGCTTTAGCTGTACAGAGGGCGATGGCCTTGGTGGTAAGGGGTGCCAGACCCAGCTGGGAACCTCTTGCCCACATTGCCTCCTGAAACAAAGAGCCTGCTTGTCTTGTCTGTCACTGTGCTTGTTTCCTCAGGTCCAGTTCCAGGAAGTCGTTATCTAGCCCCACGCTGAATGGGAATCAGAGCCCTGACCAGCTCGGTGGGCTCTAGGCAGCAGTGGGTCTGCCAGCTGAACTCATGTTCCAGGAAAACCACACAGGTGTGAGACCACACAAGGACTGGGAGGTGGAGATGCTCCAGACCAGATCTACTGTCTGTTACTGGGATTTCCAGAGGGGGAAAAAAAAAACCCCAAAAAACAAACAAAAACCAAAAAGTCCTCTAAAGAGCACCCTTCTTTCCCCAAGATGTTCTCTGGTTTCCTGAACTTGCAAGTGTGTCATCACGATGGATTTATAAAATGGTTTTATAAAAGGAAAAAGGCACCGAATGACTGTTTTTATAGGTATTGATAGATGTCTCTACCTACGTCAACAGCCAGCGTTACCCTGTAGCTGTGCTTTGCTTCCATGTGCGGAAGAGGCGTGATGTGAAACACGACTGGCACTCTGAGGTGGGGATTCAACCCATCTCCTGCTCTGCTGGCTTGTGGCCACTGCTTCCAACTCTTGCTTGTGTTACTTGAGACAAGATGTAAAGCAGCAGGACTGCTCTTGCTGGGAAGTGCCATGAAATGCAGCAGTTGAGCAGCTCTTGGAGCCTGGGGGAAAGGGGCTGCTTGTGCTACAAAGCCCATGCTCTCTGGGTTGATGTCAGAGCGGGGGCAAATGTCTTATCGCAGGATGTGTGTAACCATTAGGGTTAGAAAAGGTGCTCCTCCAGGAAAAGCTTTTGCAGCCACTGCAACAAGGTGCTCTGCTCGTCTCAGGAACAGCAGGAGAAGTCCTGCTGCAGCTCTGAACGGAGAATCGGTTCGGCCACAGATGGGTCTCGGCTACATCACCTGCTACCCACCACCTCCAGTTGTAGCTGGCCCAGAGAGCCCCCATGTCAGAGCACGGACCAGGTAACAGCAGGCAGAGGAGTGTTTGGGAGCAAGGCAGGCACAGGGGTTTTTGTGGTCGATGGTGGGGGGGGGACAGGGGTTAGCACACCGGGAAGTGGCGCAGCGCTGGCAGGATCTGCACAGAGACTGTCTGAGGTTCTCCCTCCTTCATTCAGTGCCTGGTTTCAGTTGCTCAGGATTGTCCTTTCTGCATCACTGATGGAGAGATCTAGATGGAGGACTTAACACTTCTGCTGGTTTTTGTAGTACCCTGAACTGTACTGTAAAGACTGAAAGGAGAGCTCTGCTAGGTGCAATGGCCTTTGCCAGGTCCTTCCAAATACACTGACGGGAGGAAAATGTAGAAGACAGATGTCTGCTACTTCAACACTGGTAACTAGCAGGAAGTAAGAGTGCTGCTTTGTTTCTCAACAGAGAAATAAGTCTGACTGCAGCCCATTTTGTGAATTCACGCTCATGTGGAGATGTTACCAATCTCAGATAAGTGATATGCAATATCATTACTTAAAGTTTGCATTTTGTGTGAGCTGACAGGAACCTACTTGCCAGCTCCTGAGGATAGCAGGTGAATACCTGTCTCACTTAAAGCTTCCACACTGTGGCCTAGTACAAACTGATCAGTGTTTCGTACACGCTGCTCAGGAGCTGTCATGACAAAGATGAAGTGTTTCTGTGTGCTCTCTGAGGGTCGAGATTTGAAGGATTCCCACTGTCAGGTCCTTGGGTACTGCTAGGACAGCCTTGGAGAGGGTGGCATTGCAGGGAGCTGCTGTGAGCCTAGTGCTCTGCACAGGGGGAAGGGCACACTGTTTTAGCTTCTTTAAGGTGGTTACTCTGAGTCCAGGCTGATTCTAAATTAAAACTCACTTTCTTAGCAGCAGCAAACTCCAAATCAGTCACTGATAGCAAATGCCATTCAGTCTGGTCCACTCCCTCTGCTTCTGTTCAGATGCAAGTAATGAGGTAGTCAAACATGTGGCTAGAAAATAGAATTAGAGTGGATTTAAAATAATTTAGGATAAGCTGTGTACCTCGGCTCTAATAGCATCCAAAGCTGCCTCTTCATGCCAGAAGTCTCTCCTCTAGGCAAACACAAGTCACCGTGTGGCTGACAGGCTGCACGGGTCAGGCCCATTACAATGACTGTGCCCATAAAACAGCCCAGGCTTTGACTGTCAGAGGTTGGATCCGTTTGATGATGAACCTCACATGTGACAGCTCATGGACACCAAGTAGCTCAGCATAACATGTAAAGCTGATTGTGCTTAAGTGAAACCAATGTTGCAACTTGACAAAGCATCTTTGTGTGAGATGACCAAAGTGATTTCCTGAATTTAAGTCTTCAGGCCTCCAAAAGTCCCTAGAATATTTCCCTTCTTTCTACCTTCTATTTAACACAATTCCCACAGCCACGGCTGTTGATAAAACAACCCGATTCCTTCTCAGGTGCTTCTTTCTCTGAGTGATAGGTGTTTGGTTGGTTGGTTTTGGCCTTCCCCCTTTCTTCTTGTATTTAATGTACAGCAATAAAATGTGTCATTTTAGGGCAATGCTCTCCAGGACTCTTCTGTACAGTGTGGTCAGCCACATTCTTCTGGGGGTAGTCTTCTGCTAACCAAGTCAATTAAACACTAAGTTTGCACAAGCAGGTCTAGAGCAGTGCTATTGCCTGTAGGGTGGGTGATTGAGTTTTCCCTCCTGTTCCTGCCAGAGATGTACAGAACCACAACAACGTGCTGTTCAGGTACAGAAAATGCCAGCAGGGTTGCAAGCGTTCAGTGCAGACTGAGCTGGCAGGTACTACAATGCTGCAGGTGGTTGTCTTGTGTTTCATCGGATGCAATAGTATTAAAAAGGAACACAGTGATTGATGAGAGCAGCACTTAGTGACTTGTCTATACCTGTGAGGAGCATCTGTGACAGTGTCATTTATTGACAGTGTGTACACATAGCAGCTGTGGCACTAGCAACCCAAGTACATTTCTGTACCAAACCTTTACATACACTTAATTACATGCTACTGTGCTGCAGGATTATTTTTGAGTGCTGTGTTATATGCTGCTTTCATCAGTGTTTGTTGGGACAAGCAGCAACTCTAAGAAGGATTTTAACTGGTGTGTCTTACCCCAAACACAAAGGATGTGAGAGGCAATGTTAACCAAACCCCACGGTTGTGCCTGCAATGAGGGAAAAAAATGATTCCTTAACTACCAAACAAATATTCATGGGAGTTATCCAAGTGGTGTTTCACATTCAGTTTAATTAGAACAGTGCTACCGCTTCATTTGTACGCGGACATAATTTACTGATGGTATTAATAATACAAGCAATGAGTAACGCTTTAAAAGGTAAGCTGGCCTAGTTGTGTAGATGACTTTTGGCAACAGTCCTCCCACTTCATTAAAAACCACTGCAGCTACTGTGGCTCCTAGCTGGTTTAGTAGACGTGAACCATGCCGTATAGGAAAGTCCAGAATAGGACGTATGTGAAGAGCCCTCCTATAAGCCCCCCTGTGAAAAGTGGCCTTCGGGATTTAAAGTACTTATTCCATCGCCGTCCAGCTTTTAACACCAAGAGCACAGAGAGGAGGACGGAAGCCAGGAAGTAGAAGATGAAGCCGTGCAGGCCGGTCAGGCCGAGGATTCCCGCCGTGGCACCCGACAGGGCCGAGACCGACGTCCGGCAATAGTCCAGGATGGCGGCGTTCCCCCGCACCGCCGCCTCGCTGATGAACTGCGGCCCCTCGCGCTTGGCCACTACCGCGGCCATGGCTCCCAGCCGGGCTCGGGGACCTCTTCTCTCCCAACGACACTGGGGTAAAGGAGACACAGGCTGGGCGGGCCGGGAGGGCGGACTGGCCCGGCGCAGCCCCGCTCCGTGCTGAAGCGGGCCGTGTCCCGTGGAAAGCCGGGCCTGCCCGGCTCCGGGGCGCCGCTCTGGGGCGCGGCAGAAGCTCAAGGGCCTTCGTTGCCCGCGCCGAGGCTCCTCCCGGCACCACCCGCCTGCCGCTGCGGGGCCCTCCCGCCTGTCCCCGGCCCCTACCTCTCATCCACGGCGGCACGCTGCTCCGCGGGACCCCAGGCCGGGCCCGACCGTTACGCCTCACACCCTGCCAAGGGACACCACGCACCGCCCGTCACCGAGGGAGCCGAGGCCACCGCGCCTCCCCGCCGGGCCCAACCTACCGCCGCAGCGGCGCCTCTCGCCTCCCCGCCGGAAGCTCCTGTCAGGCATCTTGAGCGCGGGGGCCGCCGGGAAAACCACCCGACTTCCGGCGCCCTCTCCTCCGCTGAGGGCGAGGCGGCATCCGATTGGCTGGCGGCGGCGGCGGCGGCAGGGGGGCGGGGGTGGGGCTGGGATCGGAGAGGCGCTTTTGTTCGGGCGGCGGCAGTGGTGGCGGGGCCATGTCGTACGTGCCGGGCCAGCCGGTCACCGCCGTGGTGGTGAGACGGGGAACGGGACAGCGTGGGATGAGGCGGGGGCACCGCGTCGCGGCGGGGGCTGCTGAGCGGGACGGCGATGGAGGCGGTGGTGCCGGTGTCGGTGCCGCCCGGCAGCGCCCTGCGGGCTGTCAGCGGGTGGAGCGGCTTCACGGGGGTGGAGGTGCCGCGGGAGCGTGCCGGTGCGGCCTCGGCCCGCGGTTGCGTGGAAGGAGCGGGCAGCGGAGCCGTCAGCTCGGGTTGCAGAGCCGCCGGCTCCGGTTGCCGCCTGCGGCCGCGCCCCGCCTGCCCAGGCGGCTGCGCTCCGCTGCGAGCTGTCAGCGCCTGCGGCGAGCCCGGCCGAGCTCTTCGCGGG
>JANIJG010011725.1:0-21779 GCA_024611175.1 Megaceryle torquata | reverse complement strand
GCCCCGCCTGCCCAGGCGGCTGCGCTCCGCTGCGAGCTGTCAGCGCCTGCGGCGAGCCCGGCCGAGCTCTTCGCGGGCTTGAATGCCGAGAGGAACTGTGGTCGGGTGCTCTGACTGTTAACCCAGTGGAACAAACACCCGAGGGCGTGGGAAGCGTCTGGGGCGGCCGAGCAGCCCGCCTGTGACCGACAGAGCCGGAGCCCCGCGCCCCGGGGAAGCTCAGCGGTGACAGGGCTCTTTATGACTCAGTGTGGTTGGGGTTGGAAGGGACCTTTAGAGGCCATCTAGTCCACTCCCCCTGCAGCAAACAGGGATATCTGCAACTGGAGCAGGTTGAAGAACCTTTTGAGGGGTTGTTTTCAGTTAAGACCATGGCTTTTGATCTTGGTTCAAGTAGTGCATGGGCTGGTGTAGATAATGCATAAAGCTTGTCAGATGCCTGTGTTCATCAGACATCAAGGAGCCCACCTCTGGATTACCCCAGAGCATTGATAAGCTCTGTTCTATATAAAACAACCCTCCTAATAATAGGTTGTTATTTCCCCTGATGGGGCCAGGCAGGAACATGGATAAAGAGCAAGAGGAGCCTGGCTCTGAGTCACTGCTAGTTAGTGAGATGTGACTCAGTGTTAAAGAGACCTGCTCTGGTTTAGTGTCTTCTTTTATCTATCTCCAGGCAAGTGGTAACACACTGAGGAGTTAGGGATTTTGGCTGTATGGTGCCATGAGCTTGCAGATGATTTTTCCTGTCCTGCTGTTCTGTGGGAAGTCCAAACGATTCAGAGCCACTTGCTGTCAACACTAAGGCTGCATGTGACTGACAAACAGCAAGTGCCATGGGATAGTTCTGTTGCACCAAGGGCTGTAGTACTGTCTGTTACAGTTGGTAAGGTTCCATGCTGCAATATCTCTCCCAAAGACAATCGAACTGGGTCTCAAGTATCTGTCTGAAACACTTGAGATTTCTTTCAGGGGATCACAGTACTCAGCCATCCTTTCTCTTTTTCAGCAAAGAATTGAAATACATAAGCTTCGTCAAGGTGACAATTTGATTCTGGGATTCAGCATTGGAGGTGGCATTGATCAGGACCCTACTCAGAATCCTTTCTCTGAAGACAAGACTGACAAGGTCAGACACTCTTTGTTTCCTGTAGCAACTCTGCAAAAGGCTGAGCATACCCAGCTCACCCAGCAAGCTCTGCTCACTTGCAGCTGAATTCTGGCCTCTCCCATAGTTGACTAAGGTCACCTCTTGCCACATTACCATTTGTGGACCAGGTTTAAGTTAGCTCTCCACCTTTTCTGTTCTCTAACATTGAGCAAACCTGTTTTTAACTAGAATCCTCCAATATGCTACAAAGTATTTTTGCACCTTCAGTAGAATGGCCCTTGATTATTTAGTGCTCCCATACTTAGTAAGTAAACACTTCAATTTTTTTTTTTTTCCAGGGTATCTATGTAACAAGGGTGACAGAAGGAGGCCCTGCAGAAGTTGCAGGACTTCAGATTGGAGATAAGATCATGCAGGTAAACACCAAGATAAGCCAACTACCCTAGCTGCAACTAGCCAACTAGCACTAGGTGCACACTACAGAGAAGT
Organism: Megaceryle torquata; assembly: GCA_024611175.1. Lineage (NCBI taxonomy): Eukaryota > Metazoa > Chordata > Aves > Coraciiformes > Cerylidae > Megaceryle > Megaceryle torquata. Next base: position 20,179 of record JANIJG010011725.1, on the reverse strand, counting down.
TTCCACTGGGGGAAATAACTGTCTTCTGGGTAGTTTCCAGCACAGTTTATCGAGCTTTTAAATACACTTATGCCACAGCTCAGTTTATATACTATACAGATCTGATAGAACAGTAAGAGGACACCTGCAAGTCCATATACCCACCTCTCGATGTTTTTTTCCTAGGTGAATGGCTGGGATATGACAATGGTGACCCACGACCAAGCTAGAAAGAGGCTGACAAAAAGGAACGAAGAAGTTGTACGGCTGCTGGTGACCAGGCAATCTCTGCAGAAGGCTGTGCAACAATCCATGATGTCCTAATCAATCACCAAGTTGGGGAAGGGTTGGGGAGGGAGATATATAAACTGGTATCAAGCAAGGAAGCAAATACTAGACCTGAACAGGTTGTCTGAAGGAGTGCATGGTCCTAACTGTGGTAAACACTAATATTTTTTTTTTCCTTCCTCTGGTTTAACTGGCAGTAGTAAAACTCTAGTCCCCTCAGCAGAGTGCATATCTAAAGTCCTCCCTGCAGGTACATGGGAAGACTTTACTGCAGCCATGGCTTTTAGGAGGACAGGACAAACTCTTGTTATTTAAGCAACTGTGAATGCCTTAACTTTGACAGGATTCTTTTGTAGCACAAAAGCTTCCTATTTTAATAGGAAATGTGGCTCATGTGATGAAAGGGGGTTTGCTGTGCTTAGAAGCACAGCTGTGTTTAGAAGTGAGCTGCCCTGTCGTCGTTGATTTAAAATGCCAGAATAACAAGCTGCCCACTGCTGGGGGGAGGAGCACTGTACTAACTTCACATTGTGTGCTAGACAGTGTGCTGAAGGGTTTAGGGCATGCCACTTCACTGCAAAGATTCCCCGTACAAAGCAGTCTCTTCAGACAAGAAACAGACTACTAAGGAACACACAAGTGTTCATTTGATGCCTGAAGTACACTAAAAGTTCATAGACACTACTGTTCAACTGCACTGCCAGTAAAATCTTAGTCCTTGTTCCCAAGTAATGTGTGACATTAAATGAATCAAGTTTAAATGAAATTAATATGGAGCAGGAAAGAAAACATTGTTGCTGAACTTACCAAAGGAGCTGCTCGTAGCTGTGGAGTCTTCAGTTCATTCCATTTCTATCAGACTTGGAAGGGGAGGGGATTTTGGTCTGTAGCCTAGAAGACTTTGGTTAAATCACTGATTTATTGAATGGAGGAGTTGAATATGCCAGTAACTTGCAAAAGTGCCTCTTGACCAAGTTTAAACTTCTGGTAAGACACTAAGTTGTTTAAATCAAGGTGCCACAGGATTTCAGATTCTTGCTGACACACTAAGTTAATTATCTCGCATCCTAGTGGTTCGTTAACAGCTAGCTTTACAGTTACCCAAAAAACTGGAGTTCTTAGTTCCTTTCAGTTGATTTATACATATCTATACTTTTCTTAAGCAGTCTTCAGGTAAGCTGTTGTAAATAGAACACAAGGAGGTAGCAGACTAACTTATTCAGTACTTTACTGCTGTGCCATGTACCTATATTGTGATTAATGCATCTCAGACTGTTCTGTACACACCAGCAGATGCCTATTTACCATTTTTATATCTATGGAATTACTCCAATACTACCTTTGAATTTTGTAACTTAAGAATTCAGTGGTAAATTTTACAGCTTTCAAATGGGAAGTTATTTTTGTTATGATAAAGATACACTGCTATTTGTACTGCTATTTCACTTGATTTTACACACAATAAAACAAACTTGTATTTCCTGAGCTGTTTCTCTTTATATTTAAGAATGTCTCATCCCTTGAGTGCTTCCAGCTGAGACCTTTTTCTCTGGCTGAAAGTGGATTGTGGACTACATCAAGACAATGCAGTCTGAGGTTAGTACAGTCTGATTTCACTGGTGGGTCTTAGTGAGCAGCCAAACCTCACCCAGTCTCTAGCAGGGGGAAGAAGGGGTTCTACTTTTCCTTAGGTTGGCATATTAGCTTTTGGTCATTCAAGTATTTTTCAAGTATAAATGCATGGATTCCCTTCTAGTTCTATTAAAGGGTATCATGCTTACTTTCAAGTAAGTCAAGACCTTGATCTATACCTAGAACATACCACATGCAGGTAGAAAGTTGCCTGGGAACAAAGCTATACATTTAAACTTTGATCATGGGGCTGTTAACAAGATCCACAGAAATCATCTCTCTGATAAATCTTTAATCTTTACCATCCACTGTTTAGAATTCAAGGCATGTCAGTAGCACTGAGCAAAATGAAGTTAGTGCACTAGAAGTAGTCAGATAAATCTGAGCACTTAGCACCGTTGAAAGGGCTTTCAGTGAAATAAGACACTTTCTGCTTCCCAGTAGGTTTTTTTTATAAAGAGTCCAGGTTCTAATATTTGTGTATTTGCTACCAACCTCATTCTTTTATTCAGCCAGTGCAAGTGGTGTTCTGTGATCTGTCTGTAAGGAGTCAGCAGCAGCATGTAGATCCATAGACAGGCTTCAGTCAGTATATTAAGTGGTTGCTTATCGTGATCCCAGATATTTAGAAGCCAGAACCCTGCTCTTTGTGCTTCACTTCCAATCAAAAAGATATCACTCTGGTCTTTCCCCTTCCTGTTGTTAATGGAAGGGAGCCACATGTTGCTTGGACAGCTCACACTAAGCTGTCTTTGCAGCTTTGATGGGTGTGAGTCTTCCATTTGCAAGTGGTGGCTAGGTAGCTTGCTGTTCATTAAGGCATCTGGCACTTGGCAAGGTAACATCTCGTATTCCATACCAGAGAGGATCAAAGCACAAAACAGATCAGAATCAGTATTTCTGGTAGCTGGCAGTAGGCATCTTGAAAGCCCTCAGCCAGGGTCAGGGCAAGTTCAATTTAGAGTTCTTGTCTTCACAAGTGATGTTATTCACAAGGTTCATACCCTCGTCTCCTATAAAGGCAGTAGTGTTGGACCATAAAAACAATATCAAAGATGATGGAGAAGACACCCAGGCCAAACTTGGTTGGATCTCCAAAGATTAACTTCCACTGATCTGTCAAACACAAAATTAGAGAGTTAAGACTAACGGCTTAAGTGCAGTCTTGTCTCAAGACTAGAAGGTCATGCCATACATATTAGAGAAGCTTGTGTTTGTTACTTGGAGTGCTTAGATACCTTAAGTCTGATTCTGGTGTACACTCTACGCAAAGCTAGTTAATAACCGTTCCTGTGGTTTCTTCAGAATAGCTATTTGATTTATCTTGAAGGAATAGGAGCAGATTCTTTATTCTTAGTATAACAACAGATACCTATGCTAGAGCACAAAAAAGGTCCCACCCCCTCAGTTCCAACCTTACCATTGTTGTATGACTGTAAAAACATCTGGAGAAGGCTGAAACTTCCACCAGTGAAGTCCAGTAATACATTTCCAATGCTCCATCCCTCAGTACTCTTCCGATGGAAATTCATGTATGCCTGAGCATATAACAAGAAGTCAGCCAGCATGTCACGTCCAAGCATTTCTGAGATGAGCATAATCAGCCCTCAGTATAACTACACTGGTCATGTCACTAAAAGACTTAATAATCACTACTGGTTTGGTCTAGTCAGACTTTCAAGAGAATACACTATGGACTTAGGGTGACAGGACTATCATGTAACAGCACAAGAGTTCAGATTTACCTGTGGAAAATACTTTATCAGTGTGACTGCTAACTTAATGTAAGAGAAGCAGAATAAGAACTGTAGCCACGTCATTTCCTCAGCTGCAGCAAGAAACAGTGTTGTAAATGTGAAGATCCACGCGAGTGCCAGCAGTCCAACAACAACTTTGGATACTTTCTGACCTGCTCTCTGAAACAGAAATGCAGATACACTTAGACTGACCTCAGTCATACACTCCCAGACTCACTGTAAGATACAAAATATACTTGGGACTATGCAAGGTTACAGTCCCAACCTGTTGTACCAGTTAGGCTCAAATCACAAGGGAATTTTAAGATGAAACGAGAGCAATATTCAACATCAATCATCTGGAACACTTGAGCAAGTGGGAAACAATATTGTGGCAGTATTCTTGAGTATTTATGATGTCTGTTGACAGCACCACATCAGTAACAACCTCATGAGTTCAGTCTGATGGTATCAAGAGTTCCTATATAGGCAAAAGGCTGCTAATGTCATTGTGGTAAGAGATTCATGGTTGCCTTCTAATTCTTCACTAGAAAAGACGATTGCACATGGCAGTGGTGACAAATGGGCTGTTACAGTTTTAGGTTCAGCATTGCTAAAGGAAGAACCATGAGATATAAATAGCCAGAGAAAACTGTCTGTTCAGATTAGAGGCTTTTACAATGGGAATTAAAGAACCACCTGATTGTAACAATCAATGGGAATTCAGTAAAGAACCACCCAATTCTAACAATCAGTGTCACCTGAAAAGGTGGACATTATAAAGGGGCTTTTGCAGCTGTTTTAGAAGAAAGGAAGCCAAAAAAAAAGCTGCAAGCTTGAGTTGTGGAGAATCCCTAAAGACCTGTCCTAGCTTGAAGAATGCTCCAAGCAGCAAGGAAAAAGCAAAGCAAGTACCAGCACTTGACTTGTGTAAAGCTGTAATCTTTGTGCTGGCCAGAGATCTGGTTGGGAACTTTATGAACTTGGCTGTTTGCCTTAGTTATTTTGAGTCCCTAAAGAGTTTACTTATAAGCTCAGAACATCCACGCGGCTGAAGTGGCTAAGCTTACTGGTGTTGCCGGTAGCTCAGGAAAGATAAAGGCATCTGGGTGATGAAGTCTGACTTCTTGAAAGGCCAATGGAAGTGCAACAAAGAGGACTTCGGAGCCCAAAAGGCACAGACGGTAAGTGATGAGGGAGGGGACAGAAGAGAGAGCTGGGCTGGGGACAATAGGATGGCCCAGCATTGATACTTACCTCGTAGATGCAGCACTGAATTATGGTGAGCAGAGTGAGAGCTACTGCGTGGAGACTGAAGAAAACATCATTGATAGCCACAGGGTTCACCCCACTGGGATAACTGACTAAGAATTCCTCCTAAATGTAAGAGAAACCAAAACCAGCCAAATGCCTTAACTCCCTTTTGTAGACACCCTCCCCAGAGAGTATTAAGAGATAATCTCACCTTAATCAAGGGAATCCAGAAGAGTCCAACATTGAACACACTGTATGCTATAAAGCCAGTCAGGTTTAGTGCTATAAAGTCAAAGCTTAGTCCAACAACACTAGAGAAGGCAGGTGGGGGAACAAAAGAAAAAAAAATAAATTCAGGGACAACTTGACCCTCGAGTGTACTGATTTAGAGGCAATTTTTTCTGTAAGCCAGAGCTGCAGGCATTGTGCTGCAAGTTCATCAGGAACAAGGTGAACTATCCCTCATAAGCCATGCACTGGTACTAACAAAGTTCTGTCCCTGCTGTTTAACTTCACCCCTCCACGAGCTCAGCTAGTCCAATAAAGCCATTTCAGCCTGAATCCAAAGAAGCAGTAGTGCATCTTTGCCAAAATAAATGCTTTAGTTTCCATATATAATAACATTTCTACTTAACAGTCAATTAAAGGAAGCTGGCCTAATGACAGCAATACAAGAAGCTGTAAGGTAAGTGATCTCTGAAGGCAGTCATTGCAATTGGCTCAGCCAGATGATTTACAACATGACACTGGAGGGAATGGAGAAGCCTCCTCTATCACAAATTAGTACTGGATGCCAAACCATAGGATCAGGTGTCTATAAGATGCACTTAGTTTTCTTTTGACCTGCATGCACCAAAGCTCACTGGCGCTGCATTTATTCGGGCTCTGTCTTTGCCTTGCATTTTTGTCCAGTCCTTTAATGTATAATTCACAATAACCCAAGATGGATGTAACTGGATTTGGGACTGCTATCTGCAAAATGCTTAAAGGACTTGCAAACACATCTTAAGTCTCTTTACCTTTTTCGACGCCAGTTCTCAAAGAGTTGAGGATAAAAGGAGATGGACCAAGCAAGGAAATAGATCCAGCCAATCACCTCATCAGCATATCTCACTATGATGCTATGAATTACTTGAAATTGAATCCTAGGTCTGGTAGTAAATACAAACAGAATTAGCCATTTTGTCTGTCCACACATTTTCAGCAGATTTTGCCTTGCTTTGCTTTAAGAAAAAAAAAAAAAAACAAAACCCCAAAACCAACAAAACACCAAGAGCCTGGGTGCTGAGACAAGACAATAAAGATTTAGAGTTGGTTTCAGTAGAGTTCCTCCCCTTTTTCATTAGCATCCTTGTTCTGTTCAGGGCATCTCTCACTCCTACCCTCAGCCCATCTTTTCCTTCCTGTCTCTTCCATTCTTTTACCACAGAAATCTCCAAAAAGCTCATCATCTGCCTATGGCTTCCACTCTCTTAGCACAGGGCTTGTTATGCAAGAGCAGAGTTTTACTTTTCACTCTGTCAAAGCCTCCTGATCATGCCTGTCCTATCAAGCGTTTCATGTGCTTACCTCTGCACTTGCTTCAAGTCTTAAAAGCAGAAGTGAAATAAGGAAGTAAAACAGGAGTAGCCTGTTGCCCAGTAGCATCTGGGTGACAAGCAAATACAACCCAGCTTTCTCCATCTTGTACACTGTTTTCTTATTAAGAGGACTGGCATCTGTGAAAAGAGGGGTGCCCTAAGGAGAACACCTCTGTCTGATGGTGGGTGTACAGCTGCATCAGGCTGTTAGAGCTCCAGAACAAGTTCTGCACAGTAAGAATAGTATCCTCCAGGAGACTTACAACCAAATGCTTCCTGGATCAGGAAGGCTGACGTGTAGTTGTGATACTTTTGGGAGGGGTTATTAAAACCAGACTAAAGAGCCATGAGAACTCAGTCATCTAGCAATGAAATCTAAGACACCAAGACTATTACTCTGCTTCCATACCCTGTATTTATCTGAATACCTTAGGGATTGCTGGAGGGTCACCTCATCTTAACTACATACCACCCATGTCCCATTACCTACTTACCTACAAGGAGGGAATAGTTACCCCAAAGTTTAGGAAGGTGTAGAATAGTAAGTTAAACTAAAAACCAGTTTCTCACCCAGTTAAGTTGGAATTAATGGCATAAAGATAAACTGTTACTTGTCCAACATCATCTGCTTTCACTTGGAAGTCTGCTTTAGTGTGACCTGCAGGCAACTGTACCTACAAGGCAAAGTGGAGGGAAGGAAGGTGAGAGTTGCACCATAGTAGCAGTTGGCTTTTGCATAAGTTCATAAGTCTATTCTGTCACTTACTTCATCAGGCAGTTCAACAATGGTGCTGTGCTTTGATGAGTGCGTAATATTAAGAGTTATCACCAGTGTCTCATTTAGTGGAGCCCTGTGAAGATGGGAACAAGTAAGACTGGTGCCCGAGTTAACAAAAACTGCTTCAGGGCTGCAGGAGAGTTTTGCTGTTTCTTACATTTTTCATCTGACTGTTCCCTTTAATCAAACTTTGAGATCCCAAAGGGGAGGGCTGCATACGTTTAACAATCTTTTCATTAATTAAGAGGAAGAGGCTGATATAGGAAAAACACAGGCAACAATACACTGTAGTAAACAATGAGTCTATGGTGAATCAGCCCCCACTCAGGAGTAGCTGCCTTTCTTTGCTAGAAATGGTGAGTTTTGTTTGTTTGGTAAAGCTTTTTTTGGTGACCCTTCTAGGAAATGCAAGTTTCTCTTAAGCATCGATTTTTAGAAATCTAGGAACTGTTCAATAATTTATGGAAGACAGTTCAGTAACCTCATGTAGGGCAGCCAGTATAAAACTTCTTTTTTCTGCTCAACTTCCCATTCTGATGCCATGGGAGATTGTCAGAGGCCAACCGTACAGGGCTGCTTGTGAGAATGCTGCGCTATCTTGGTCTATACTGGTACAAAGTGATGTAACAGCCTAGAACTGGCCAGTTGCATCAATGAGATTCACTCTGTATGAACAGGGAACTGAATCTGAAGGAAAGTCTTGAATATATAGCCAAGTCCTATCTGCTTGCTTGTCCCCTGTTCCAAAGAGAGAGATACAATCAAGATTTTACCTCAGAGAGATAGTGATGTTTGTTGAACTTCCACTTTCTAATGAAACCACTTCAGGAACAGACAACACAATGACTCCATCTGGGGGGTGGGGTAAAAGAGAACGTCTACTATAGGTCTAGTGGACTGCACTGCCCCTAAACTGTGACAAAAGCATTCAATCTTTTTGAATATGGCTCTATTGCTTGGATACAATACCTTAGTTTAGAAGTCTTAGTTTAGATCTTTTCTAAGTAATGAAGAGTTCTTAATTTATATTGTCAATGAGGACTTCTTAGTTAAAAAAGTAAAGAGATTCTAAAAGTAAGATTTAACACAAAAGTGACAACCATAATGCATTTATCTTCTAATTTATAAACACAACAACAACAAACCAAAATCAAAACAAACAAAAAGAAACCAACAGAAAATACATCCTTTATCATTAAAAATAGATATGCCAATTACTAACATGTAATTAGCCTGGTTAAACTTTACTGTAATTAGTATAATGATCTGCACTACTAAACTTGCCAAACAAACTCCCTCTACATCCTCTAAAATCTGTTACCTCCAATGATTACCTAAAAGTTTACATGGAATAATAGCAAGAACATTTTTAATAGCTCTAACCACTTTTTAATATTTTTCTTCTTTGACAAGTAGTATTCTAGATGAAGATTATTCAATACCATATAGAAATATAGATGGATTTAAAATGTTTTTAAAAATTGTAGTGTCTGTTATACACATAAATGAATTTGAGGACTACTATTCTGCTTTTTAACAGTCTGCTGACATTGATGTTTATGGCATTTCTTTTAGTAATACTAGAAGAGAAAGGTATACAAAGACTGTAGGATAACACTGAATTTCTATGTTTTTTAAATTCTTTTCATAACAGTGTGATGTATGCACAAGCATTACCCCACGTGGTGTTATAACTGAACAAATCAGTATCAGGCATTGCCATCTCATAGAAGTCTTTACTGCTAAGATCTGAAAGAGTTTTTCATATATTTAAAAGCTTAGACATTTCAAATAAATTTATAAAAGGAGGCCTGTTTTTGTTTTGATTTGATTTGTTTTCACCTTAAAGTTAAAAGCAGTAACAACATCCACTCAACTTTTAGAATCATAGAACCATTTAAGTTGGAAAAGATGCTTAGGGTCATTAAGTCCAACTGTAAACCTATGTCTTGGTTTGAGCTAGAACAAAATTAATTCTGTTCAGTGATTTTATTATTCAGCTAAGTCTCTTCTAACTGCACTTTCTGAAGTTAATGGCAAAGTTTTGAAGATAGTCTCTGCTTCTAGCAGTGATGATGCTTGTTATTTATAATTACTACCAAGCATTGGTATGAGAAAGATTCTTGTTTGTACTTGCTCCTGAGCAGACCAAGGTCATTGTTTAAACTTCTGTGTCATGTTGGGGGTGCAGAAAGTAAAAGGGTGCACTTGTGGGGAGGAGCAGGCAGGACAGGAGACCCTAAACTGACCAACGAGGTATTCCATCCCATATATGTCATATTCAGTATAAAGCTGAGGAATCATGAGAGTCAAGGTCTCTTCTTCAGTGGTCACCATCTGAGGAGGACTCTCTCTGTTCTGCCTTTGATCCCAATTTGTGTATTCCTGAATCCAGTTCCCTGGATCCTCCTTCTTGCCTTTCTTGTAGATGGACATTACATTTGCTATCCTCTATTTCCTGGTTAGCTAGGACTGTTGATAATTGATGAAAAGTGGTTTGGAAAGTACTTCTGCCAGCTCCCTTCATACCCTTAGGTTGATCCCATCTAGCCCCATACACTTGTGTGTGTCTAAGTGGTGTAGTATGTCAATGACCTTTTCCCTTTGGATTATGAGGGCTTCATTCTGGTCCTTGTCTCTGTCTAGCAGTTCAGGCAGATAGATTCACAGAGAACAACTGGTTTTACTATTAAAGATTGAGCCAAAGGAGGCATTGAGTGCCTGAGAATTTTCCTCTTCCTTGGTCACTGTGTGTCTCCCCATATCCAACAAAGGATGGGGATTCTCCTTACCTTCCTTTTGTTGCTAATGTGTTTACAGAATTACTTTTACTGGTTTGTTTGGGTTTTATTTTTAATGTCAGTAGACATATTAAGGTCTAGTTTGGCTTTGACCCTTATAATTTTTTTCCCACATCATGATACCATTGTAGTCTTCCTGAGTTGCCTGACCCTTCTTCCATAGGCCATAAACTTTCCTGTTCTTCTTCAGTTCCAACCAAAGCTCTCTGTTCAGCCTGTCTTTTCTTCTTCCCTGCTGGCTCATCTTTGGTCACATAGGGATAGCCTGATCCTCTGCTTAGGATTTTTTTTATCCTGTTTGGTAAATGTAGGAGTAATATGTAGTTGCATGGGGTTTTTTTTTTTTAGGATCTGTTGAGCATGTAATTTTACCTGGGAATAACATAAAGGAGAATGCAGAACTTATACCACCTTCTGATGTACTTGGTGCTTCCTGATATTTCCTCAGGTACCTATTTCATAGACCATACACCATGTCTGTGAATCAGTAGTAAATGGAGGAAAACAGTTATTAGCCTTAAGATGCAATGAAAGAGCAATGGAGATACCTAAATGTAGTTGACTAGTGCCATGTGAGATGTTGTAAGGCATCCAAGACCAGCCTAGGGCTGGCAGGGGAGACACTGGACTGAGGGACACCAGCATCTTTCTGGATCAGCAGCTCAGGTCCAGGCAGGATACCCCAGAGTATCTTAACTCTCACTGCATATGTAGACCCCTGAATTTCTCTCCTAGACTGTTTGCCTGTGGTTTAGAATCGGTAGGTTTCTTGTTTCATTTGAATAGTGAGAGTCAAAGGTGACTCAAAATTATGTGTGCTTATATTTCTGCTTCTCATCTCATGAGCCTTTGACAGTAGCTAGCTGTAAACAGCTACAAATGAGGTTTTAATGCTCCAGTTGGAAACACCTGACCTTCAGATGGTTGTATAATATGCTTTCAAATAATCTCTGTGGGGCTATCTTTTGAAAGGGAGGTTTACCGTGGCCTGATAGCAACTTGTGATTTATGAATTTTTCTCAACAGGATTTAGAAGGAGATTGGATATCATTAAGAAGCAGCTGTTTTTGCCAGGTCTGACCTAGGTCAGTGTAGCTTCAGTGTGTCAATGATTATATTTGTCTGTCTCAAGTAAATTGCTTGTGAATGACTTTGTGAGGCAAAATTGCTTTAAAATAGACACAGGTGACAGCATGCTGCAAGTTCTTAGCATGTTTCTGACCACAAAACCGTAGAAGGGGTTTAACATATTTCCTGAATGAAAACCAAATAAAAATATAAAGCTATGCAACACACACATTTTTCTTTCTTATATGCATTTTACAGGGAAAAAATATACTATGAATAGTCATGAGACAACTGGACTTTCTCCAGTAGTTTCCTGTCTCTCTTGAACTAGGGATCCCAGAACTGGACACAGTACTCCAGATGTGGCCTTAGCAGGGCAGAGTAGGGGAGGAGGAAAACCTTTCTTGACCTGCTGCTTACAGTCTCCCTAATGCACCCCAGGATACCATTGGCCTTCTTGGCTAAAAGACCACACTGCTGTCTCAGGATTAACTTCTTGTCTACCAGGACTCCCAGATCCTTTTTGGTGGATCTGCTTTCCAGCAGGTCAAACCCTAACCTGTACTGGTGCATGGGGTTACTCTTTCCTAGATGCAGTACTCACACTTGCCCTTGTTGAACTTCATTAGGTTCCTCTCCGCCAAACCTTTCATCATTTTCAGGTCTCTGAATGACAGCACAGCCTTCTGGTGTGTCAGCCATTCCTCCCAGTTTTGTATCATTTTCACATCTTGCTCAATCAAGGTAGTGGGGGGAAGAAGGCAGTGACAGAGGTTCAGTAATTCACTTGGGTCAAATTAAGGAGACTTATGCCATAGTTCCATAACATACAAAAAAAAAATTCTTAATCCACTGACTATAAAAACTGCTAAACTTATATATGATGTACTTAAAGGAAAGAGAAGGCAAAAGCGGGGAGGGAGAGGAGAGAGGTAGAAGGAAGAAAGATTGAGAGGAAAGAGAATGGAAGTGTAGGCGAAGTTCCAGATCACCACCATCCTGGTGATAGCAGTGTCTCACTTGGCCCATTCCCTGTGGGTCTTCGGTGGTGGGCGTACACCTGCCAGTGTACTAATCTTTTTTTATTCCCTGCTAAGAAGGGTGTTGCTTCACTTCTTCTTGAGATATCCCTTCATTTACATGAAAAGTGTAGAGAAATGGTGATAATTTGCATAGAAACCATAAAGAGGTGGTAACCACTGTTCCTTGCATGAGCAAGAAGGGGAAGGGTAGCATTAACCCTTTCCACCAATTGAGTCAGTGGTTGTAGAGACCTTGTATTTTATTACCTTTGCCTGTTAGGCAGCACATATGAAAACTTGGCAAGGGGAGAAGGTCACTTATCCTTTGATGTACTTCACTCCCTCCTTCGTTAGTATATTTTGTCCCTTGTTCTAATTGAAAGGCTGCTTCTTACATCAACTCATTCTGGTCAGAATGTTCCTCACACAATGTTTTAGACAGCAACTCATTTGGATCAGAGTTTGACAGTCATCAGCAAACTTGCTGAGGGTATGCTACATCCCTTCATCCCAGTCATTGATGAATATGTTGAACAAGCCTGGATCCATTACTGATCCCAGGGAAAGCAAGCTAGCTACAGGCCTCCAACTAGACTCTTCACTGCTGATGACAACCATCTGACCTCTGTCATTCAGCCACTTCTCAGTCCACATCACTTTCCACTCATCCTAACCCACAATTCCTGAGCTTACCTAGAAGGATGTTATGGGAGACTGTCAAAAGACTTGATAAAGTCAAGGTGGACAGAATACACTGCTCTCCTCTCTTCTATCCAGCTAGTCATGTCATTATAGAAGGCTGTCAGATTGGTCAAGCATAATTTTCCTTTGGTGAATCTATGCTGACTACTCCTGATAACTTCTTTTCCTCCACATGCTTAGAGATGACCTCCAGAATGAGCTGTTCTATCACCTTTCCAGGGATGGAGTTCAGACTGCCTGGTCTGTAATTTCCTGGGTCATCCTTCTTGCCCTTTTTAAAAATTGGATTGACATTAGCTTTCCTCCAGTCCTCGGGCACCTCTCCTCCATTACATTTCAAAGGTGATGGATTTTCGTTTGGAAATAACATCAGCCAGCTCTCTCAGCTCTCATTGGTGCATCCTATTGGGGCCCATGGATCTGTGGGTGTCCAGTTTGCCTAAATGTTCTCTAATCTAATCTTCCTTGACAAAGTCTTTCATCCTCCAGAAGATTTTTTATCTTACCTCAAGGGACAGGGATTCCTGAGGGATGGTCCTGAGGGCAGAAAAGACTGAAGCAAAGAAAGCATTCAATAACTCTACCTTCTCCGTATCCTCCAAGATATATTCCATCTTCCTTTTTCTTTTTTTTAAATCAGTATTAAAGGTCATTGAATAAAAATTCAATTCCCTGAGCATCCAGTTTATTTGTTTTAACATGAATTTTACTTCTTTCTATTCTATTTCTTCCAAATAATGTCTAAAATCCTTCTCAATATTTTGTTTGCAAACTACCAGAGAGATATACAGTTTGTAGAAATTACAGTGTTCTAACTTTCAAGTCACTGCTGCTCTTATGAGAGGGGTGGAACTTGAAATCACCAGGAGATCTCAGTACAAATAATGGATTTCCATGGAGACACACTGTTCTGCAGCATTATCATTTCTCCATTTAATTCTAAATTCTTGAACTTACATGCACTTATATACCGAATGTTTCCTTGAATTAAAACTTTGAAACCATCAAATGCATACAAGATACTATGAAATGTTATATATATATATATATTATGTATTGTATACTTATACTGCAGTTTGGACTAAGCCTGGAGTTTCGCTTTCATCTGCAAATGTTCCAGCATTTACTGTGTAAGCCAGAATCTAAATTAAACTAAAACAAACCTGTTGCTTTAATTTAATCTGTTCTGTATTCTATTATCTAATAAGAATAAATGCAGCTTTATGTTGCATAGCCATTGATGAATTCTATGCCAAGAAAATTTATGGAACTCTCTTCTATCTATACTGAGACTTGTGTACCTGCTATGATTAACATGATTTCCACCAATTCCTGCTGAAACCTTATGCCCCAAACAAAATAAGATGTTACTCATCCCAAATAATAGATTCAAAATCCAACTTAATTTATTTTTATGTCTGCAAATCATAGTAGTTAGCAATAACTGAAAAATATTTATTTTCTTCAGCCTTTGTATTATGTTACATACTGCTTGAGCTGACCCAGTTACAGCTGTTGTTAGTTCAACATATGGGAAGATTCACATAGAGATTAATACAAAACTCTTCAAAAGTCAAAAGAAGTCTTTTCATCAGGCCTCCAAAAGGTAAAGAATTTACAGAAAATGTATGTTCAACTAAATATCATTGTCTAAGCTCTTTAATACTATTTTTATCATGTATTATTTCCTTTGCTTATCTTATTCTCAGCCACATCATCTCTTCTCTCTTTCCTGAGGTTCTCCCTTTATTAGTATTGTCACTTCTAAATAAACACTCACTATAATGCTTTCAGACAGATTCTTTGATCATTATGCTCCTTGTGACATACATGTCATAAGAGTCAAAACAAAAGGCGCATAGCCAACATAGTCATGTGCAAACTCTCATGCTCATCTCCAACAGAGCAGTTGTCTTCATTTCCAGCAGCAGGTAGGAAGCTGTGCTTCATAGTCACTGCTTACCCCATGTTTTTGCAAAGGGTCTCCTTTTTCTCCAGGTATGAAGATTTCAAGTCAAAGCTTTTTTGTGATGTTTAATAGCATTTATTCTGTCACTGGGGAATAAATAATGGGTTTATATTATTTTTATTTTTATTATTGTTTTCTCCTACTTCTTTGCAGCAACTGCAAAAATAGCAAGAAAGTTGGTTATTGTACATTCTCTGGTTCTTTTCTACCTTCGCTTCATTAGGAGTTCAGTACAGGGTTTAAAAACTAACTGAATTGAACTTAGTTTTCAAAATGGTAGGTAGATAAATGTGAGTAGTAGGGTACAAAGATATGGTGCAAAGAGAATGTAAAAGAATATTCTTCCTTGTCTCTATTTCCATGCTTTCATAAAGAACATTATAGCCCTGTCAAGCCTCATTTATCTCACAAGGAGATCATGCATTTTTAGCCTAACATCACAAATGCACTTTGATCGTATTTTTGTTTTATTGTTCAAAATTGTAGTGATTCCAGTGATTTAATCTAAACTGTTGCATCACTAAAGAGATTTTTTTTTAGAGAAACTGTATTTTTTAAAGGTTGTATGGGTTCTACTATTTCCATATTTTTTCCCATACTACTGAAAAGTAATGGTTCGTATTCTGAGTATCTTCTAAACTACAGGGAATAAAAATACTGTCATAGAAGGCAAATTTACACATACAGATTTTGTCACTATTGTTAATAGGACGATTTTGAAAAGTAAAAGATGCCATTGTTGTCCTTTAGTAACAAAGCATTTTCACCACAAAAGTTAGAATTTCCAGTTTGCAACAAAACTCCTTGCAGGACAGGGTAGAACACTCCATCCAATACATCATTTGCTACCAGCCAAGGTAGAGTCACCAGTCTATCCATCACTCATTCACAGGTCTGCTCTGGAGGCATAGAATCAGAAAGTCTTGTCCAGAGGTTAATAATCACTCTTGTTCTGTGTCTCTGTCTTTTTCTGTTGACACTTGATTGTAAATTGTTAGAAATCTAAGGAAATGTGCTATTGGTGAATGCATAGTCCAAATAATTTATGCAAAGTCAGTGCCTCATTCTCCTTTTAATTTCTCTGTATTCAAAGAGTACTTTTAAAATACCTCCATCCTGGAGTTTGTTTGTTTGATTGTTTGTGTGCAGGCAAATGGGGCAGACTGTAAAGTAATCTCTTTAAATAATAGATGTTTTGATTAGTTGTAAATTCCTATACTTTATCTAATGATGATGAGGAAAAGGCTGAGATATTTCATGCTGCCTTTGCCGCTGTCTTTATTAGTTACACCAGCTATAATCAGGGTATTTAGCCTCCTGAGCTGGAAGATAAAGACAGAGAGCAGAACAACCCTCCCATAATCCAGGGGGAAGCAGTTAATGACTTGCTACAACACCTGGACATTCACAAATCCATAGGCCTGCATGGGAACCATCCTAGAGTATTGAGAAAGCTGTCAAAGGAGCTTGCCAAGCCTTTCTCCATCATTTATCAACAGTCTTGGCTAACAGGGGATGTACCAGATGACTAGAGACTTGACAATGTGACACCTATCAACAAGAAGGACCAGAAAGAGAATCTGGGAAACTACAGACCTGTCAGCCTGACCTCAGTACCTGGAAAAATTATGGAAAGGTTCATCTTAAGTGAGTTCACATGGCAACTGCAGGACAGCCAAGGGATCAGGCATAGCCAGCATGGGTTCAGGAAAGGCAGGTCCTGCTTGACTAACATGATCTCCTTCTGTGACCAGGTGACCCATCTAGTGGATGAGGGAAAGGCTGTGGTTGTTGTCTACCTGGGCTTTAGTAAAACCTTTGACACCATGTCCCACAGCATTCTCCTAGAGAAGATGGCATTTCATGGCATATCCAGGCGGACTCTTTGTTGGGTTAAAAACTGGCTGGACAAACAGGCTGAGAGTTGTAGTAAATGGAATTAAATCCAGTTGGCAACCAGTCACTGTTTGTGTCCCCCAGGGCTCAGTTTTGGGGACAGTTTTTTTAATATCTTTATCAGTGATGTAGATGATGGGATTGAGTACTTCCTCCGCAAGTTTGCAGATGACACCAAATTGTGTGGGAGTGTCAATCTGCTTGAGGGTAGGAAGGCTCTGGAGAGGGATCTGAGCAGGTTGAATCTATGGGCCAAGGTCAATGGCATGAGGTTTAACAAGATCAAGTGCTGGGTCCTGCATTTCATTCACAACAACCCCAGGCAATGCTACAGGCTCAGGGAAGAGTGGCTGGAGAGCTGCCTGGAAGAAAAGTACCTGGGGGTGCTGGTTGACAACCAGGTCTTTTTCAACTATGACAATTCTGTGATTCTGTGGTTCTGCAATCTTACCATAACATCCACAAAAACATGTTCAATACTTAGTAGATATGGACAAAATAATTTCATCTATGTATTTTTGGATACCAATGCAATACATGTCTCTCTTGTTAGTATCTTATTATTTCTGATTTTTTTTATTATATCATGACAATTAAATATCTCATAATATCCTGAATCTCCATTGATGAAGGCAGGTTGCTGTCACATTACTGCAGGCAGTCAAGACATAAATGTACAAAGTGCTTAATTATAGGGGGGTTTTGTCTTTTTGCTTCTGGCTTTTTAATTAACTTTGTGGAATGTAGTCTTTTGCTAGGTCATGGACAATTAAGAGGTACCTTCTAAGAACTTTCATTTTAGGGATGTAGGACTGGCAAGAAAAAGAGTACTAAATGTCTTTTTGATCAAAAAGCAGCTTTCTGCCTCCTAAGCCAACTTCTCCATCTGCTTGTACCTTGAATTAATTCAAAATGTTTTGTTTATGAAAGCACAAGCTGTTCCTATTGGAACAGTGGCATTATCATATATTAATCATTACAACTTCACTGATGATTCAAGGAAAAAGTGGGCTGTAATGGCAAAATTTCTTCAATATTATCATCATCATACTAAATAAACAGCAAGTGCAGTACATTAAATGATACAGGACAATATAAAGCATGCATATAAGATTTTGATTCCCATGGGAATACAAGACCTAAAACCTGGAAAGGCATTGGTGGTGAAACAATGGATTCCTTCTTATATTACCATTGTATACATTAATATTCAAATTCTTACTCTTACTGTTATTTTAGATACAATTTGATGAATGCCATACAAAAAAATAATTACCTCTTGTATGCATATCAAAATCAGGATTGGGATTTCAGAGTTGGTTGCTCTAATGATATCTGGGATACAACATATAATCTTTAATTGATTTTGCTGTCATACTTCTGTCAGTTATGGCACTTAAGTCTCAGTGTTGCTTCCTATAGATTTTAATACCTCATAGCCATTTACCTGTATCCAGACCTTTTACTCAAAATGCCTTGAGTTTCACAGCTTTCATGAAGGCTGCAAAATCAATTACTTGGCAAAGTAAGAAGGTTGACTGAATACAGTAATGAAGCTTCAGAAGGGCTGAAGACATTTTCCTTTTCTTAATTCTTAGCTTCTGAAATCTTGAGGTGTCTTTTATAGTCTAACATAACATTAGACTCTGCAACATTTTTCACATAGACATAGTTGTTTTAATCTAACTGCATATTTTTCACAATTTCCATTTCCTATATCCCAATTCTATATCAATCTTTGCAGCTGCCTCCACCCTGTTTGCTGTATGATTCATTCTAAACCACTTTTGGCCCAGAGAAATAGGAAGAATAGGAGACAGAGATGCTTTGTGAATAATATTAATCTTTATTTGTTTGTGCTTCTGGCTATATCACTTAATAAAAACTTTATTTTTGCAATGACCTGCTACAATTAGACACAGAAAGTAATTAATGTTTTCAGCAGCTCCTAATGTCAGTACTCTGCAATATGAAACTGGAGCTATTACCCTCAAGGAATATCTTATGAAAAGAACTGGCAATAAATTACAACAAAAAGAAGGTCCTGGCAAGTCTTTAACATAAGGAGCTTTAGTTCTGACATTATCCTCACAAAGACCAGAAAGGGAACAGGTTAGGAGACATAAGCAACGTCAATCAGTTTTGGAAAGGGACTTTAGATTAAACAGTTGTCTGCCCTGAAATGCAAGGAAAAAAAACAGATACAGTTTATCTGACTGAGCTCTAGTTGACTAAAAATCTAGGGTAGAGGTCCGGGTTTCTTTGGACTGTGCATCTTCTTATCTACAAGTGAGTATTGCATCCTATTTACCTTAGCTGTCTGCTCAAAGAGGAATCATTTGCTTACAGAAGATTCTTTCCACTTGTTTTCACATGGAGCTAAGATCACTACCTCAGTCTAAACAATTTATAGCCAAAGTTTGGCAAAATAAAGCAACTGTAATATAAAAAAAAAAAAAAGGAAGTAGGGGAAACCAGCTGCTTCTTTTCAAGTTTCCTTATTTCCTGTCCCCTTTCAATGTTTGTCCTTTATTTTATTTTTAATCAGAAGCAAATATTGTGAGGTCATATGCCACTGAAGTTATCTATATTTCTCTCAAATACTTTTTGAAATATGTGATTGTAATTTTTATATCTTAGTGTTAAAGACTCCATTTATTCGTAAGTTTTTAAATTTTATCTTCAGCTGAAATTTCATTATATGGTAAATATACTTACACATTGAGTTATCTGTGAAAACCATAAAAAGTGGACCAAAAAAGAGATATTAGATCATGAAACTGATGAATTACATAAATCTACTGTATATGCAAACTCTGTGTTCTTCCAAAACCATGACTAATAATGTGTTGTTTGCTTGATTCTCAGTGAATCTATGTAAATTTATAATTCTAAATATTCAAGTGTGTTGGCAAATTCTAAAAATAGCCAGTATTTTGCATCTGCACCATTTTGCATCTTTAGAATCTTTCTAAAATGAACTATGTTCCTGATGAAAGAATATGACTTTTCTCTGATTCTCATGGATACTAAATCATATGCAACCCATTAGTTTCCTTGTTTTTCTAGATGCTGAAGTGTCTGCACCTATGGAAATGCCTATAATTATCTTGGTTCTACCTGCTTAATTTGTAAGAAAAACATTTCATGTTTTTCTTTCATTGTGTGAAAAATACAAACTGGAAAAAATGTTTTAAAAGTATGAAACTGGATATATTATGTCTTTGAGGGCTTGTATTTGGCCTGATACAGAGCTAAAAGTAGAAATGAAGCAAGAGTTTTTTTCTTGCCTCAGCTAGTTCTTTTCTTCAAACATAAACTAAATCCTCCTCACACAGATGCACATATGAGAGGAAAAAGGAAAAAAAAAAAAAAAAAAAAAAAAGCAGAGCAAAAAGATACCCTCCGTGCTTCATAAGTAATCCTGGCTGGTTTTGTCACAGTTAAAAAGCACAGAACATAGGTCCGTATTTT
>JANIJG010011724.1:0-28778 GCA_024611175.1 Megaceryle torquata | reverse complement strand
GGGGGGGGGGGAGGCAGGAGGCAAAAATTGAAATCCTGGAATATATTCCAAATAATGAAGAAAATACATCCCCCAGAATCCCACCTACTGTGCCTCTTCAACATGAAGAATCTTCTTGGCTCTACAGCTCAGGATTGCAGTTTCACAGTTATGCTGTCATTTTGCCACGGCAGTACAGTTTCCATCAAATCTATGATTTCCCCTGGAAGCATCACCAAAATTTTATACATTCTCTTAAAATCATTATGTCCAGTTGTGTAAAGTCTTAAAATTTCTTCATGTTTTGAGATTTAGAAGCATGGCCAAGAGACTACCTCTTCTTTGTTTTGTGATGATGCTATAACTTAGGGTAGTTACAACTGTGACTTACCACTCCCTCAATTTCTTAAGCTTAGTGTTTGGTTTCCAGCATCTCACATTCTTTTGCCCAGATGACAACTACTGAATTTGTTCTACCTGGAAATGTGCTGGGAAGGAAGCAGGAAGACTGACTGTACTTCCAAGAAGCTAAGAATTCTAACAAATATTAACATTATTATTCATTCTGCCTTTTGTCCATTGTTTGTAGGAAAGAAAGTTTATAATATAAAAATATTGGCTTCTCAATAAATTATGTGAAAATGCAGATTAAGATTTCCTTCAAGAAATAGGCACACCAAAACCATCAACACAATATGGCATGACAGCACTCTGCAGTCAATATACAAGTGTCTCATCATCACAAATTTCAAGATCTGTTTCATTCATGTGTGAGTCATATGTGTATTATCACATGACTCACTGAACTGCAGTACATTTATCAGTGTCTTTACGAATTCAAAGTATCATGATAGCTGGCACCAGCAACAAAATGATTTTGAAACAAATACATAGCAATACATTGACATCTCTAGCTATGGGGTATGGATTTAAGAGAGAGCTTTCAGCCCCTAAATTAGGGTTCCCAATAATTGTGTTGTTAGCATAGAATCTTATATTGAAGTATAAGGTAGGACAACAAAGTTAAACCTACTTCAGAAGTCTTCTTTCTTTAGTCCTTATTTTCATCAGATTTTTTTACTATTCCAATCACTAAGATGCTACAGTAATCTTACATTATTTTACAATTAATATCTCTGTTCATCAGTATTTAAAAGCACCTACTTGGTTATTTCCTCTGGGGAAAAAAATACGGGATTTTCTGATAACACCTACCTATGCCAAAGGTCTGATCTAATTTCCTTGGAGCATCAGATACACTTTACTGAAAATACTTTAGGAGTATTTCTAGTGGTGATCATGCTTATTTCCCAGTCTAGACAAGTTTGTTTATACTAAAAACAAACAAACTTGTCTAGATACTGTTGTAACTGAGGGAAACAAATGTTGCGGTCACCTCTGTTTTGCTATTTCAACACACACAGTAAGAAAATAAGTAGTTGGAAAGCAGACCGTAGAAATGACAGAGACTAATGGTAAAATTAAGAGTTTGGAATATAGGCAAAGAGCAACTTCATGCTTTCTTTTCTATAATTCCTTCTCTTTACATGCGCAGAAGAAAGAAAACACTTTAAATTGTGTTTTTACCATGTAATTCCTTGCTTTCATAGTGCTATTAATAATATTGTTTGGTTTTAGTTCAATTTTCTTGTGAAATTCACTGGGCATCTTGGATTAAGCTTTTTCTAAACTGGATAGAAAACAAAGGTTATTTTGAAGATATATTTATCTGCATCCTCAGAAGAAAGCAAGTATTAGCTTAAGCTCATTCTACCTTGCATCAGTGTTGTAAGGTAGACAGCTGCTTCAGAGCTTTGAAGAAGAGAGTATATTGACAGTAACATTAAAAACAAATAGTCAAGCTCTGTATTGAAAGCAAGAATAGATTTCTGGGATGAGTGCAATGGAGATCAAAACCAGGAAATAGAAGAAAAATTGAGAACATAATTAGAAAGAGTTCTAGTAGTGCCCATTGAAAAGAGAGATGAAATCCCAGATTTCGATTCAAGTACTATTTGTTTGTTTGTTTTAAAAAGACCCAATAAAGTCCAGAAGAAACTTGAACACAATGGTAAAAAAATAAAATGAAATCTTCCCCCCCCCCAGGAAAAAACACTAAGAAACCTGCAAAGAGCAGGTGGTTCTATTATGCTCAAGAGAACAATAAAGTTCTACTAAAAACCTCAACATTTAAGCTACTCATCCCAATTCTTCTGTTATTAGAAATAGAATGTGTCTTGAAAAATTTTTCAATTACCTTTCTGATCGATCTCTCATCTGAGCTTATGTATCACCCTAACAGCAATAAACTATGTAGATAAAATATATGTACAACTCAATGCTATAGAAATCTTTTTTTCTATGATAACATGCGGAGATAGTCACTATTTTGGACAAAAATAAAAGCATGCATAGTTATGTGAACACCTCTTTTTATTTCTCCCTCATCTCTACTCAAGATCTTCCCTCTCTGCTTTTACTCAAAGAGTTTTAAAACTGTGTCTTCTCTCCAGGGCAACTTTCAGTCCTTGTACCTGGGATTTCTTCTGCAAGACAAAGAGATTTCTTAAGCTTTCTCATGTTCACAATCAAAATACACACAGGCAACTCCCCATACTTCCTCCCAATTGCATTTAGAATTGATAGAGATGCAAAGGAGACAGGAGTGAATCGAAGCCTGTGAAAGAAGTAGAGAAGACAAAAAACTCTCAAGTTCAGAAGGACCTGAGAGAAGAAAAAGCTTAGTAATACAAAAGAGGTACCCCTAGGAATTTGGTACAGGTTTGTGAGGATCTTCAGATACAGACATAGCTCAGCAAAACACTTTTTGAACTTCTAGCTGCACTCTTCCATACTTATGAAGAGGGATAGCAATGACTAGGGCTTTGTGATAAATCAGCACTTTCTGATGTGGCCGAACACAACTTCTTATTTTAAGAGAAAAGAGGAGTAAGAAAATGCAGACTGAAAGGAAATTCTTGCTTCTCAGATTCCATTTCATTATTTTTACTTAAGTTACTTGAGGCAGACAGAAGATAAACAAAATGAACAGTCTACACCTGAAAGCAAAAGTGGATGTATCAGTAGGCCAGCTCTTTAATGAAGTTTAAGGTTTAAATATATTTAATTTGTCTTCCATGATGAAAAACTCTTTAATAATGACTGAAATACTGTTTGTTTTTTTTCTCTTGAGGTAAATTGCAGGGAGTTCAAAAGGCCTGTGTTTTACAAACACAATGTCAATGTTGAATTCTTCTGGAGGTTTTAAATTAGAGCTTTAATCACTGTGACACACAACTTTGCTTTGCTTGAGCCTTTTAGAGAGAAGAAAAGAAAAAAAATCAACAGCTTTCCATGAGAAAAACCAAAATTTCTCAGTCCAAGGCCAGAGAGGAGGAAGCAAGATCTTTTCCTATCCTCAAAAGAGTAAGACATAAGAATGCAAACAGCAAACTGTCTCAGACTCTTAGACAATGCTACTTTAATACATACAATTTTCATCTTCAGACACCCGAAATGTTTACATGCATGACCAGAACACAAAATATGCAATTAATTCTTTTACTATGCAATTTGTGAAGATAACTTGTCAGATTAGTCATACAACCTGTAATACCTGTCCATTGAGTGCTCTCAGAGCTTCCCAAACCAACTGCACTGTTCCATCTGCTCAGCAAATCTCTGATATAGATCAAAAGGAGTAACGCTGCTTCTTCTGTGCTCAAGTGTTTAACTAAACCAGTTCCCTAATTTCTTAAGGTTCTTCAACTATTACATGATTTATTTGAACACTGTCACAAGGATATATTACAAACATACACAGAACCTTTGAAAAATCAGGACATTAAAGTACATATTTCTAACATTAGACCCATAAATCCTAGACCAACCTGAGAGAATTTACAAAGTAAATTAGTGTCCTTCCCTTTTCCACCCCTCCCACACCAAAATAATCATACAAGTAGGGATGATGCCCTTTCCTCAACACACATTTAAAGAGGAGCAACATATATATTTAATTACTTTGCAAACAAAATTTCAGTACTGTAAAATGGACCATTCCATAAAACTTGTATTGATAGCTTCATATCTCTTAATTTTACCGGTTATAATACCTGTGCATTTCATATGGATATGTATAAATTAAATCAAAATATTGTTTAAATTTCAAAACCCTTACCAAAATACTCTCAGCCATTTCCTCACAAGGGAATCAGAATCCCTGATGGTTTTATTATGCAGCTCATAAACTACTCTGTCTAATTTTGAAAGTTGATCAAAATAGTGCAACATCTTGATAAGAAAAGCCAGCCACTAAGCTGCTAAATAAATACATAAAATTAAAATACTCAACTGCCATAAATAGCATGCACTGTAATGTTAGATGTGACTTCCATGTAAACTGATGCACAGAGTCATGTGCACGTAGTATGTATGCACATAGTATCACACGAAGATCTTCAACCACCATCCTCTGCAATCTTTCGTGAGACCAGATATATCTATCTCAGGACACCAACAATACTTGAGAATCTCTTAAGCAAGGCATAAAACATGTCTGACTGATTCCTAAATTCACAGTGTTTTGGGGCACTGATCAACAAAAAAATATGCATCTATATTTCTGTTGCTGGCACACATCTTTGCCCCTCCACCTTCCATCACAGTCAACCCTGTTTCCCTTACATAGCCTTTCTGATAAACACTTTTCTTGCTCTACCATAATTGGATCAGGAACTAAGATGAAGAAATTGCTTGTTCAGGGAGAAGAGAGTTCTATAAAGGCACAGAAAGACCATTACTAAGGAGTAAAGGAGACAGACATTTATAGAGACTGGGTTAATATCCAACACATTTATTTTGTGGCAAAAGAAAATGAATGACTAGAGGTCCAGAAAAAGGAGCATGTAATTTACTGGCTTTAAATCTGTGCCTCCCTTGCCTTTGTGGCTTTGTAACAGATGGAACAGCAACATATGGTGCAACTGCTTCATAATAAAGACTTGGTGGAGTCTCCAAAAGTCAGCAGGCACATATGAATGTTGGTGAGCCTTCCCATTTTCCAAATGATGTACTCTTGAAGGCTGTGTGTTCGCAATGAGACCCATTCTGCCAGGCTCGAGTACACAGCACCTTTCAATCAAGGCAAGATTCACAATTCATCTTCCCATTTCCAGTAATAAACGAGGACTCAAATGAAACTTTCATTGCAATAAATCAATTTGTACACTTCACTGTAAAATATCTATGTAGGGAGACATTGTCTCAATTAGACATCAAGAAAAAGTTCCATTGCAGATAAATTCATAGAAAACCAACTCCACATTTTGTCTACTCAACATTATGACCAGAAAACAACTAAATGATTGCTTTAAAGAAAGTTCATATTGCTGAGAATGCACATAGTGAGAGTTGGCAGTAGACAGCTACCTACTTTTTGAGAAAAAATGCCAAACAAACCTAAACAAGAATCTACATCCCAACAGCAGTGTACCAGCTACCTCCATGGCACCTACTATACTCTGGACTCACAACTACCTACATTCATCTTGTAGTTTACGTAACATCTTATTTATATTTAAAATTCATAATTCCAAGTGAATGAATTGAGGTATAGCAATACCTGCATTTTTATCACAGTAATGACAACATGTACCTTCATACATTTTTACAGCTATTTTATTTTACAAACATTCAGTGGCTAGGCTCAGAAGTGTTTTGGATGTTTGCTGCTGTGGTCTGCAGAAAACATTCATTGGAGCTAAGCAATTTTTGGAGACATACTGATCATGCTACTATGAATGGGTCTCTATCCTTGAAAAAGGAAAGCAGCTGCAGGAGCAACTCCATCCTCCATGCTTCCATTCTCTACTAACACAATTATTTCTTTTCTGCTTTTATCAGTGACACGAAGACTGTGATCAAGTCTCTGCAGTACAACACATTTAGCTACATCATTCATATGTTTAAAAAAAGGGGGGGGGGGGGCCAAGGTGTTAAACAGTACACAGAACACCAATGAAAAATCTGAAAAGTTAACACTGCTTTTACAGTCCCTTCCAAAGTAAATCTCATATAGCTTTAAAGTGTTATAATGACTTCAACCACAAGGGACTTTTAAAAGCAAAGAATATGAAAGTCTACAGGCAAATACTTGCTTGCAAGAGCATCATTAGGGTTTAGTCAGAAAGGACTAGAAGAAGGCTGAGAGTTATGACAGTGTTCCTAAAATGCAAAATAAATTAGTACAGTACGCACATCTCTTCTCAAAGTAAGAAGGAAGCCACTGAATCCCTCCAAGAGTGCTGGCTTTTGGTTCACTTTTCAGTAGTTGTAATTAATTTTCTGTGTTAATTCCAGGCCAGCATGGACAGAAAAATACAAATTCTCTTGATAAATACTTCATTGTTGTTTATAATACTTGCAAATTTGCTTCAACTGTTTTCTTTACAAACTACTTCCTGATTTTCTGCAAAAAGGATTAGCCAATCCGGGTGTGACAGAATGTACTGCCACCAGTACCTGATCTGTTCCAATACTTTTTAACAGTACTGCGCAATGCTGTGTAAACACTATTCTTGCTGTGAGTGTTTAAGAACAGTTTTTCCTGTATAAACATACAGATCCACCTAGGAGAGTTTCCCAGGGTATGTTTTGAACTCTCTTTCGAAAGAAACACACTGTTGTGTTTTTGTCTAATACAGAAAAATACCTGTTCAATACTTCACAGCCAAATTACATTCTCTTTTCCATAGACCACATAAACAAGACAGTGATGATGTTTCAGAGTTTAATCTTCAGCTTGCCTTCTTCTTGTCTGTACTATTAACTCCTGCCAAGTCATATTTAGCATAAATGACTTACAAACTTCTAAACTCTTTTAGCAATGACTGCTGGAAGGAACCTGATGTCAAAACCCTAATTTTATCTTATTTTCCTACAAATGCCATATCTTATCTCACTGACCACACCAAAGCTTTCTTTGAAGTAAAAATGAGGTCCTAGAGTGTGGTAACTCCAGTCTGTTGCCCAGAAGGCTAAGTGCCTTGCAGCCGGTGTGTACCTACCTGTGCATAGAGAGTAAAATGATGAGCTCCCTGATTAACGCTTCGGTCAGCCCGCAGGGCACCGTCTGAGCTGCCTGACGGCCCGTGGGGCAGCGACAACTGAACGCAGGTGTGTGGGCACCAAGGGTTGCCAGTGGCGAGTACATGCGGCGAGGTCCGACAGGTGACTGACCAGCATTTTCAGACAACAGTTAAACGCATCTCACCGCATCATTGGAGGCATCTTTAATTCTGTCCCCTAAGGCTCTCTCACGACATTAGCACGACACTAAGGAACAGCTGTCGGGTTTATAAACTTCCTTAAATGATTACAGAGTTTCCCAGGGTTAAAAGGCAAGAGGAACCCGTGCCGCGGGCGTGGGGGAAAGAAGGCTAGATCGCCTCGGCTCTTCGTCCACCCGGCGCCGCCAGCGGAGCGGGCCCCGCGGGGAGGGGCGGGGGCGTTCGAGCTGTCACTGCCAGGCCATGCAACGGGCACCTGTAGCGTGCGCCGCGCTGGGCCCGCAATCACTGGCCTCCCGGACTCGCAGCCGGCCGAGGGCCGCCACCAGGCCCCGCGCCGCCCCGAAGCCAGCGCGGGGAGCCCGGGACACGCAGGGCGGACAGCACAAAGCGCCTCCCCCACCCGCGGCTTTGTTCGCGACGGAGCCCCGAGCCGAGCCTCCTGCCGCAGCCACGCTTTGCCGCCGCCCGGCCCGGCCGACTATCCTCCCACGGTCTCACCACCGTCCCCTCACCCTCTCCGCCTACCTTAGCTTTCCCAGCCTCCAGCTTCTTCAGCCGCTCCTCGTCCTCCATGGCGTCTGTGCGGGAGAGCAAAGCGTTACCGGAGGCGGGGCCCACCCCGCCTCCTCTGCCCCCTCCCCTCAGCCGGGGTGCACACGCTCGATGTCCTGTCCTGTCCTGTCCCGTCCCGCCTCACAGCGACGACAGCTGCCGTGGCGGGGCCACCGGCGCCGCCATCTTCATCTCCACGTAAACACGCGGCCGGGGAAAGTGACGTGAGGGCTGCCCGCTGCTCCTCCTCCTCCTGCTACGAGTCTCTTCTCTCCCCGAGCCCGGTCGCTTCGAGCGCCCCTGGCCGCCAGCGCGCCGCGCCCGACCGGCACCGGGTCCTGCCGGAGCTGCCCCCGGAGAAATTGTGGGTTTTCAGTCCTCCGGACCGAGCGGCTGTCACGCCCCTGCGGCGGGAACCCAGCGGCAACCAGCTGCGGGCGCTGGCGCGGCCGCAGCCGCCGCGTAGCGAGTGGGAGGACAGAGGCACCGGCGGGCACACCCCCCTCCACACCCTTCTCGCTCCTGCGGACGGAAAGGAGGGGGGATTGCTCTCCCCACAAAAGAACTGCAACGGCAAGACGCGCGTAATTTGCTGTTGCATTGAGACAAAGGTCTGAACAGACAATACTCGAGTTCTGCAAGAGGGATGCCTTCTGCAGGTTCGCATATCCAACCTCTCCGGCTACTATGCCAATGTGGCAGTTTTTATTTTCTAAGTGATTTGTTGCTCCCGCGAGCGGCTCACTAAATAGCAAGCTTCCTATAGCATGCATGGATCTAAAGCTTGAAAATACAACACGCTTTCTAAGCGTGTGTCGTGGACTGTCTTAATGATGACAACAAAGAATAAGTAGCCTTACCCGCCCCCCGCGTTTAAATTACTCAATATGCACTCATCATGCCAGAGGAGTGATAAATAGGTGTGTTACAATCACAATGGGGAATATGGCACGTGCAAATTCAATGCTAATACAATTTCTATACCTCGGCATTTGATACAAAGCAATACTCTGGGATTATTTAATATTATATGTGTGCCTTGCAAGGTTAATAGCAATCTGTATTATGTGTTCACATGGTGCTTTTTCTTTCATTTGCCCTTGAAGTTAGTTTCATTTGTGATGGTGCAATGGATGGCACAGGCTTATACATTCCTAGCAAACCTTTTTTTGTTTGTTTGTTTTGTTTTTTGTTAGTGTGTAATAGCTTCATGTGAACAGATTCCTTATTCTGCTTTTGGAATCATTCTGCTTTATTAAACGCAAAATCCAAAATCTCTCTGAATTAACTTCACTTTCATTCTTCTTCACTATGAGGATGGTGAGACACTGGAACAGGTTGTCCAGGGAAGCTGTGGATGCTCTATCACTGGAAGCGTTCACGGCCAGGTTGGATGGGTCTTTGAGCAACCAGTGGGAGCTGCCTGTGGCGGGGTGGTTGGAACTAGGTGATCTTTAGGGTCCTTTCCAACCCTAACCATTCTATGATTCTATGAACTTAGACCTTGTCCTTGCTGATCTCTTGAACACAACTCATTTAGTATACATTCTTCCCTTGCTTGAATTTTCCAGCAAAGAACAGATATACCCAAAACAGAAAAAAAATGCCAAAAGAAAACATTATTTCCACATTATTATTAACCAGGCCCAAGACAAAAATTGTTATGATTCCTAGCAGCAGAATTCTGCACCCATATTACTGCCAAAGTAAACTAAGAATAAAATAAAATTTTTAAGGATTTTCTACTCCTCCTAAAACACACTATATTTCATGGAAAAGTCTGAATTTATTTATTGATCAGTACATATAATTTGCAGACCTGTGTTTACAAAACAATGTTCAGTCAAAACTGAAGTCAAAATGGAAGAGTAAATTTGAATTAATTTCTTAAGAATATGTTCTCAAATCAGTAAAAGAAAGTACTTTACCGAAAGTCTGTAAAAATTGATTTTTTCCCAGTAATTACAAAGGCCCAGGGGCCCCCAAGGGAAAAATAAATCACCTTTTCTTTGACAGTGACATTTCTCTTGACTGATGGAGGCTACTGTCGCAGAAGTAGCTGTTAGGTGTCAGTAAAATTTTACACACACACAACACTATGATAGTAACATCTTATTTGGTAAATATCCCATTCAGAAGATAATTACAAATGTCCCAAATCCCATAATTAAATGAGTTCTTGAGTTAATGCTAAGAATTGATGGGCTTAATTGTCCTCTCATTTATAGACTTACATCCATGTAATTCTAATGGATTTTAACACCTAATTCATGACAATAAAAGTCATGAAAATCAGACTGACAAATCATAACACTGTGGAAATTACTACTGGATAAAACATCCCAGGGAATAATATTTCCATATTGTCTCAACTTTAGAAAACAACAGGACTTTCTCTCCTATGAAAAAAAAAACCCCAAACAACCAAAACATACAGAACATACAGTAGGGTTTCCTATTTCAGCTATTTAAATTCCTATGTTAGCATTTATGCAGGGCAAGCTGACTGAAATTCACAACTCGGTTAGACAATTAAACTTGCAGTTAGAGAAAGGTTTTAATCTTGTTTGTTTAATTCTGAGAATTGACCAGTAATGTTCACTTGCCTAAGAATGTAAGATAGTGCCCAAGAATCAGGCATCTAACTGCTTTAAAAATTAACTCATTGAATTCACATAAGTTAAACATGTGTAAACTGCTTTCAACAGTAACCTATGTGAAGTGAACCAGATTAACAAGGTGAGAAACACAGACATTCTCCAAAATAGGAATGACTGCTGTTTTGGCCTAGGCTTAATTTTACATACAAATATACTGATTATTAAAAATGTTCATAAAAACCTGCACTGAACCACTTTCAAATATCACACCTAATTTTTAGTTGTGTTTGTGTGTAAACAAGCACATAGGCCTCTTCACCTACAGCATTTTCTTTATGAATGAAACTCCACCTTCTTCCTACCCTGTTTCCTTTATTCACTGTTGCATAAACACACGGCTGGTGGCTTTCATCATGGTGCTTCAGTGGACTGCAAAGCCAAAAGCTGAAACCTAAAGACCACGTGTGACAAAGTCACAAAGTTCTAGTTAGGATATTCAAATTCTGTTGTAGTCCTCTGAAGTAAGAATCAGAGGGTTGACAGATCATAGCATGATGATGATAAATTGTGTGTGTAAATAAAATGCAAAACATGACAGGTGATGATAACTGATGATAGAACCTCTTCCAGCAGCTAAGGACCCCAGATAGTGTGTGTTCTCAGATGTCATAATTATCATCAATACTGCTTATTAAGGAGACTAAGTCCAATTCACTTCCTTCAACAAAAAATACATATTAAAATTAAAGACTCCTACTCCTTACTCCTATGTAAGATTCCCTAAACCAGCTTGTAAAAACAAAGTACTGACATCAGTCAGATGTTTTCCCAGCATCAATACAATGACCATACAATTTCATGTTTCTTAAGAAGGCCTACAAACGGGCTACAAACTTGTTTAATTGTAAATGGCTGTATTTGGTCAACATAATATGGTAAAGGAGTAGTCCTCCCGTTAATGGATATGCAACCTCTGATACATATGCCCAACAGTTCTGCTGTGATACTAGATCTGCTGTCCCAAACCTACCTGGCAGGATAACACCTTCAATTATAGTGAATATTAAATGGATCAAGTGTGAAAATAAGAGACACCTCCACCCGAGTGATGACCATGCCAAAGGTTCTGTTCGATCAGGACATGCACCTGCTTTCACTGAAGCTAGTAGGAGTTCTACAGCTGACTACTGATGATAGTAAGGCAGGGCCACAGTGTTTACCTGCCATAGTGCTTATGAACAAAAATTACTTTCCTCTACCTTAGTATGAGCTTGCACAAAGACTGCAGTTGATTTAATGACTAGGTTAGCTCTGCCTTTACCACAGTCTGCTGTGCTAGCTCTGTCCCTTACCATCTGCTCTGCAGCTTTCATCATGGTTTCCCAGAGTGCTGCTTTGTTGGCTTGGTTGCAGCAGGTAGGTAACAAATAAAATGTGTAAAGCTCATAATTTCAGAGACCCTTTGCAGGTACTGCTGAAGGAGGGTTACCAAATCATATTCACTTGCTTTTAGTAACTGCAAGTCAACTCAAATTTCAGGTAGAACTTGGACTATTATATTTATATAGTCTGACTTCATGTTGCAAAAACATTTTGTAAGAGCTCAAGTCACTTTCACCTCAGGGATTTTTGTGGTATGTTGTTTATGTTAGTACTACCTTGAACTGTGTTTTAGAAACAGACAAATGCTCTCTCCTTCAAAGCAGGGCACAACAAATGCCATTGCAGAATAAATAGCAACATTTGGTGGTTAGCAAGTAGGTGAGCTACAGATGTAAGGAAAACATAAAGAACTTGAGATGTTTTGGTTTGCTTTTGGGGGCAGGGGGGTGGGGTTTTTTTGTTTGTTTATTTTTGGGGGGAGGATTTTTGTTTATTTGCTCTTGTTTGGGTGGTTTGGGGTTTTCTGTTTGTTTGTTTTCTGTTGTTTTCTTTTGAGAATCACCGGAGAAACACAGTTGTGTGAAAAATTATTAAATGTGGCAACTGATGTAGAATTGAGGTCTCAAGTAACAGATAAAATTTCCATTCTCTTCTATGTATTTTTTTAATGAAAAAGGTACCAAAACCTACAAAACAGCATGGGCACTTAGGATGAAAATAAAATGTTCCAACATAAGGAGAAACAGTTACAAAAAACTCCACAATTTAAACCCATATCTGCAGCTGTGAAGTTAGACAAAATTAAATTAACTATTGTAACCAGTGTCCCAACACAGATCTGCTTTTTGTCACCACTCGGCATGCAATTTTTTTCCTAAATTAAACTATGTTTTATTGAGTTTTGTTATAATAGCTGACAGAAGAAATCAGAAACCTTTTACAAACATATGTGATCTGGGCATTTACTTAATGCATGCATAGAAGTGGGCTTGCTAACGTGCTTCAGTCGCACATAGTTAAGTCCAAAGCACAAAGTGTTTTTCTTGTTTCCAAATACAAACATTTCCTGCTGAAAAGAGAGCAAAATAACAGATAAGAAAGTTGTAAAGTACAGAGCTCTTGTGGTATTACAATAGCACATACCTCCTGGAGATGTGTGTGTTTGCTTTTCTGAATCCTGGAGTTTTACAGCTTATAGTTTGACATATGGTAAGCTCCACATATCTTTTTCTTAGGCCTGTTTCAGTCTATTCCTTATGATTTAATTAAGACAAATACTGTGGTATCTGGTTGTTCCTTTGATTTAAATACTGTAGCTAGAAAGAGGTAAGATTCTTTAGGTAAGAAGTTTTTTGAGATGAATAATTTATTCTGCAGGTGTAATATATCAAGGAAGGTAACTTAAGTAAGCTTGCAACTAATACAAGTAATTAATTAAGTGACTCAGAAGCATCAAATTGGCATTTGATATTTGAGGTATGCACAAAATATTAATTTCTACCACAAATCAGTTATGTCATATATATGTAGAGCTATTATAGTACACGTTTCTTTGTAACTGAAGTCACAATTGTCTAAGTTTACATAAAGATTCAGAATATTGATTCTCTTATGCCTATTGCATATGAAGGCTAAAAGCTGGTTATTTTTGTATCACTCCAGTATTTTATATGGCCAAGTGTTATTCATGAACCTCTATTAGAACATGGAAGAATTTACAAATTTAACAGAATGTCCACATGTTTCAGCACAATATCAATTTACTGGTGTGAATAACAGTTTCTTTTCAAATTCATCCAGGCTGTTAACTGTCAGATCATAATTCACATTTGTTTTAAAAAAAAAAAAATCCAGAATTTCCAATGGTATTTGAGAAGATATGCTCCAGGAACCAGAACTTGCAGCATGATTGCAAAACCTGAATAAGCTTTCTAAAACTTTTAACTTAGTATATTTGGGTGCTAAAATGAAGAAGACTTGTGTTATTCGTATTTTAACAAGTCTCAAAATACATAAAACACAAAATACATAAAATATTTAATTACTTTAATAATGAGAATTCCTCCTAAATCTTTGTATCACACTGGAAGGCATGCCCTTTTTAGCATTATTTACTGAGGAAAAAAAAGAGCTGGCTTGATGGGTAATCCCATAAGAACTGGTAAATGCAATGAATTTCCTAGTCTTAACTTCAGTACTTATAGGGAAGTCCTCTGCCACACCAAAGGGTGCCCCAGACACAGCAGTGCTGGAAGAAGTGTGTAGCACTTCCAAAGACAGTGTACCTCACTACATCCTGGCAAAAGGGTTTACAGCTGAACATCTATGAAAGCTTGCTCAGTGTGCTGCAAATACAGACAGACCTAATCTGCTAGGGCAGTGTGTCCAGAGGAGGGAATGATGCAGTCTGACTGCCATCCCACTTAGCCCCTCACTCTTCCTGCTGTACCCACAATGCACTTTTGTGATGGCAGGGCTGGCTGGTGCCCTGCCCAAGAACCAAGCATTGATGCTGGCCAGGCTGTGTTCCTGGTTCACCCTCCCTTGGTGCGACTGCAGCTTTTGTTCTTACCAGATTTGAACATGCTCGTTAAACAAATTGTTTTCTACCTGCTGCTATGAACCTAGCCGTTTAGAAACTAAGTTAAGTACAAGGCATGGGTAGCCCACCGCTTGCTTCTGTAAATCGAGATTTTACTGTAAAAGGCTTCCCAGGAGGCTGTTATTGCCATCCTACTGGGGACACCAGTTTGCTAGGTAATAGCTAGGACCACAATTCAGGGATATTTTATCTTACTCTGCCATCTCCTGGCTAATAGCTCAATTGCAAATAAAACGGTGAGGAAAGTGGCAGCGCTGGGAACAAAGCCGAGCTCCGAAATGGCGGTTTCTGCCGGCGGCCTGTGGGGAAAGGCAGGTTTCCCCAACTGCCTTGTCGCTCCGGTGTGTGGAGCACCCGTATTTCACTTTAACTTTAGAGGCTCTAAAGAGCAAAATGAAAAGCCAGCCCCATGGTTTCTGGTCAGTGCACGTGGCTTGAAGTCAGGCTTGAAGTTGAAAATAGGTGTTTGGTAATCTTTGACACAGGCTCACGTGTAAAGGTGTGGGTGATTCTGAGGGATGGTTTAACGCAGCAAAGTGATCACAAACAAGGCCCATTTTCTGGGCTGCTACAAGGAAAAAGGAGAAACTGGTGAATTCTTTATGGTTGCCTCTGTAATGAGGACAGCAGTGAGCCTGAGTGCTTGCCTACTGCCTGCCTGCAGCCCCAGCATGTCAGAGAGCTGTTAACAAATTCCCTAACTATTGTTTCAGTCAGGCTTATAGTATGAAAGTGTATTCATTTTTTTTAATATATATATATTATTTCATGTTACACACTGTAATGTAATGAGGTAGTGGAATTTTACTAAAGACTTTAGTATTGTTCGTACTTAAGTAAAACTAAAAGGACAGCCAGGCCTTGGAAATAAGTACTCAGCTTCTTGGAGTTTGAAGGATAAAGGACACCCCTGGATAACCAAGATAAGGCCAGCATCCTAGCCCCTCTGACACATCTTTGAAACTCCTCCCTGGGCCTGTAGTGCTGCCTGGGGTAGTTGTGACCGAAGTGCATGATCCAGTACTTGGCCTTGTTAAACCTCATCCCGTTGACCTCAGCCCATCGCTCCAGCCTGTCCAAATCCCTCTGCACAGCCTTCCTACCCTCAAGCAGATTGACACTCCCACTTAATTTTGTGTCAGCTGCAAATTTACTGAGGGCGCATTTGATCCCCTCATCCAGGTCATCAGTAAAGATATTAAACAAGACTGGTTCCAAAACTGAGCACTGAGGGACACCACTCATGACTGGTCACCAACTGGATTTAACTCCATTTACCACCACTCTGGGTCCGGCCATCCAGGCAGTTTCTAACGCAGTGAAGAGACCTCCTGTCCAAGCCATGAGCCTCCAGCTTCTCCAGCAGAATGCTGTGGGAAACAGTGTCAAATGCTTTACTGAAGTCCAGGTAGACAACATCCACTGCTCTTCCCTCATCCACTAGGCGGGTTACCTGATCATAGGAGATCAGGCTGGTTAAACAGGACTTGCCCTTCATGAACCCATGTTGGCTGGGCCTGATCCCCCTGTTGTTCTGCACTTGCCACGTGATCCCAGTTCTGCTCAGTTGGCTGCTGGAATCTATCATGTAATTTCTAATGTCTTGTCTAATCCTGCTGCTATGTGACCAGGGTTGCAGAAGTGGTGGGTGAGTCCCCCAGCCTATATTGCATGTATATAGTAACCAACCCTGGAATCCTAGTGAACTGGCTCTATGGGTAAGTAAAATACTAAGACCGAGGCAGGATGCTGAGTAGCGTGCTCAATTATTTTCTAACATACGCTTTGGGTACACCCAGGTGCTGCTGATGGAATAATTTTGACTTGATGAGAGAGATAAAATTAAGAATACTGAATTATCTCATCAGGCAGAAGGAGATAGAAACCCCTGGCCAGCGCATGTTCCAGACTGGGACTATAATAATGCAGATGATCAAGCTGCTTGTGAGACAAGGCTCTGAAATTTAATAGAAGCTATCAGAGCATGTGGGTGATGAGGGGTAAACTGGAGTAAAGTACAAGAATGCAGGTGGAAACTTGATAAGCATCCTAGTGATTTCTGGTGATGGTACCAGCAAGCACTGCTAAAGTACAGAGGGATGACACCAGAAAATTCTAATGACAGGCTTGCAATTAGTGTCTGTGTGGATGAGGTGTCCCCCCATATACAGAAATATTTTAAAGAACATATGACCAGGTGGCAGGGAGAGACTTTGCAAAAGATTTTGACTGTTGCTGTGTTTGTATATAATGGGCGTGAGGACTGGCAAATAAAAGAAAGAAAAGAAAGTAAAAGAACAGGAAAGAGATTTGCTGGTTGTGGCTTTAGAGAGGATTTTACTAGCAAGGACCAGGGAATGAGGAGACCAGACACAGTCTGGAGTACAGTAGTCAACGGGGAAGGAATGCTGGGAGTGTTAACTGTTGTAGGAATAAAGGACATCTTCAGAGGAAATGGCCACTCTGTCTGCAGAAAAGGACCAGAGAAGAAAACTCTTCATTAATTCTCACACCCTCCTGTTTTCTGGTTTCAAATACTTCTTTGGCTTTTTCCATCGATTGCGCATTTTTTGTCGTCTCTGTTCTGAAAGTCTTGACAGTTTGAGGTTTCTACAAGTCCATGGTCTCTTCTTCAGCTAAACTGTCTGGTGTTTCACATTTCTTAGGACTTGTGTGGGGGAGGACAGTACTTTCAGTGATACCGGGGGCACGCTGATGCTAATTTGGATATGCTGTCTGCTTCCATCTATGTGGGAGCCTCAGTGACAGTGGTAACAGTCTCGAAGTGTGCTTCAGTTTCGAGCATATCATCTTCCATTTTCCATGTTCAGTTTCATCACTCTGGGAGGGGGTTACAGTTGATTTTGTTCTCTTCATTGAGGCTCTAGGATGGGTACAGAATGTTTTGGTGTACTGTGCTTGCCAGCCCCATCCCTCACACTTTGCTCAGCATTTGCAGCTGCTTCTGAGCCAATTGTTTCTGGAGGAAGGGCAGAGGTTTCTACCTCATTCTGCAGAGCACTTTCACTAACGGTGACTTCTGTGCTTTTTACTCCAAGGGGCATAAAATCATTTTTGTCTTCCTCTCTCTGGGCAGGTGCCCTGTGAACTCCTTTAGTACAAGCTTGCTCTTCTAAGTCAGGAATTTTATCTTGTCTTTCTGGTTTAGCATGGACCACAGTGACACTGCTTCTGTGCACTCTGGTCCCACAGTTAGGGCTTTGCCCTCTCCTTCAAGCTGCACAGGATCTTCAGCTGTAAGCCCCAAGGAAGAGCTTACATCTGTTGTCTTGTCCTGCACCTGCAGACAGTGGCAACAGACCTGTGAAAAATGGTACAAAAAGAAACAACCCAAAGGAGGAGGGTTATGGGAAGAGCATGAGGTGATGACAGTGAGATTAGCGGGTTACCAAGATCCCAGCTTGTGTTCAGTTTCTGAGGACACTCAGCTCATTAAGCAAGCAGCAGCCTAAAGCAAGAGAAAGTCTACAACAATTGAAACAAAGACTAAACCAGGAAGATGGTGGGGAGGTAGGGAAGAAGGTAGGAACAGATCAGATACAATAAGTCCTGTGCATTTAAAGTTGGATATTGGTGTCATTTAATTTCCTCCTTTTGCAGAGGTACTTCAGCTACAGTAGTATCTCTGCCTACAACTGAAGGATACCGTCCACTATATATGGTACCATATATATCACATATGTATCTTGAGTGTTCACATAACATCAGTCATATTGTGCTGTGCAGGAGCCCTAATGACAATTGTTTTGGCACCTTTGCATCCATGCTGTGGGGTGAAGAAGGGGCTCCCCAGAGAGGTTGTGGAGTCTCCTTCTCTGGAGATTTTCAAGACCCGTCTGGATGTGTTCCTGTGTGACCTGTGCTAGATTATATGATCCTGCTCTGGCAGGGGGGTTGGACTTGAAGATCTCCAAGGTCCCTTCCAACCCCTGACACCCTGTGATACCCTGTGAAATTTAGTAAGAGATGAATCCCTTTGCATTCTAGCCAGTCCTCAGAGATTAGAGGGGCTAGGGGCAGCTGGACTTATCTCTTAATAGGTATGCAAATTTAAAACATGTATAGGTTCCTGTATCTGACTCCAGATACAGGAACAGCCTCTGCTGTAGGTCCAGTTGCATTAAGCAGTCAAACGCATGAATAACACGATTTTCCAGACTACAGGTTCAACAGCAGATACACTAACAGCCTGTCTGCTGTAGTTCCAGTTGCATTCACAAGAAGCAGTTGAATGCACGAATAGTATTTACACTTGGAACATATACATATTCTTTTAAGATTTCTGATGATAAATATACTAAGCTGCAAAAATTGCTCTATAGCTTAACATACAATTGTAATTACAAATGTAATCTCCTGGAGGAAAACAAACAAAACATACACTTGGTGTAGCTGATGCTGAAAATCTTACCAAAAGGTGTCCCTTCTGGGGAGGGTGACAAGGACAAACTCGCTCTGTCCTTATGATTTGGTATGGTGTTGAATTCTCATCCAACCAAACAGGTCAAAATAGGGCTAACATTTGTACCTCAGTTTTCTACTATTGTGTGAATTGTGGAAGTGGGACTGTAGTCAAATCATTGTTAAGTGGGACTTTCAGTTGCTGTGACAAACAGGAGAATGGGAAGGCCACACCTGGCCCCACTCCACATTCCTCCTCTGTGTCATCACAACATGGACCACTGGATCTGCACCCAGCCTCAGTATCTGCTTGAGACACTAGATGCTTATCAGCAGTGATGAATTTCAATTGTTTGTATTTTCTGCTTCCCACACACGCACACCATCTCACACTCCATTTTTGTAGGAATCGCATCCACCTCACTCTGTACAGAGGCTGCTGCTTCTGCACATCTGTGTGTGTGTTTCACTGGAAATACACCTCACTTGCCTCAGGCTGTACAAGGAAGGTCCTTGACAGTAATATTGCCACAACCTGGTTCTAAATTAGGTATAATATCTAACACTTGCTGATGTTTTTTTTCTTTGACAAATCAACCTTAGTGTTACATGTAATACTTACTGCAGTCTTTACTTCTGGAATACATTCTTCTCTTGTCTCATTTACTGTCAACTGTTATGGGCCGTTTTGCTTTTTTCTGAAGGCTCCTGCTTTGCAAATGGATCTTCCTTGGAGTGACTGCTTTGATGTTGTGAAAATCTTTGTTGCGTGTTGAAGGTTTCTCTGCTGTCCTCCACACTTCAGATATTTCTTCATGGTCTTATAC
Source organism: Megaceryle torquata (assembly GCA_024611175.1). Classification (NCBI taxonomy): domain Eukaryota; kingdom Metazoa; phylum Chordata; class Aves; order Coraciiformes; family Cerylidae; genus Megaceryle; species Megaceryle torquata. The sequence goes on along the minus strand of JANIJG010011724.1, from coordinate 9,121 downwards.
AACTGCTTCTTCACATGCCTGCCACTGGCTTTCATCTCTCAATACATCTACATTTTCACATCCTTCTGAGCTTTCTTTCATTGCAGCAGATATTTCAGTTCAATCTGAACCTTCATGTAGAACACTCTCTTCAAATCCCTTTTGGCTCTGAATGCTCCCTGCACTTCCCTGGGGCTGGAGGCCATCCTCGTGTTCTCCTTTTTTCCAGGACTGTTCAAGCAAAACAGTTTCCTGTCCTACAATGTTCCCATCTTTAGCATCATCTTTCACTTCTGACTCAATTTTACTGTTGTGATTATAGTTGCTATCATGGCTCTTTCACTAACCAGCTGTGCTACACATGCTGACTTTACTCTTTCAACATCTTTGTGAAGAACTTTTTACATCTGTTTGTATCATTTTTTCAAATTTTGTTCAGTGGCCTCTACTGCTTGTACAGATGTAACTTCCTCCATGGTACCTGGGGTTTCTAGCAACTGTGAAACAGCAGAAATCATCTCAGTTGCCTCCTTAGCAAGGAACATTTCCATTGTTTCTTCAGCACAGGAAGCTGCTGCTGTATCCTTCAGAGCTGTGACGGCTTCTGGGGTTAGCTTTAGCTCACTTACTGTGGTGAGTGACTCCACAGACTGCCCCAGAGACTGAAGAGTGAATCAGCTTGCCCTAAAATAAATACCTATGGGATAGTCACCTGGATTGGACCTTAATTTTGATTTCCATTAACTATAATCATACATACATAGCTACATGTAGATTACTGTACTACTGGGAAGTCTAGTCTTTCCTAAGTTGTTGATACAACACTTCTGAAAAGAAGTGACCTCCTAATATTATTGCAGAGCCTATTTTGCTGCTCAGAATCTGCATGTTTGCTGTTACTAAAAAAAAAAAAAAAAAAAGATCAGAGTTAAAATAGGGGGGGTGTGTGTTAAGTAAATGTAAGTTGCCTTTTAAAACACAAGAATGTTGACAGCTATTAATTCTGAGAGGTCTGAATCCCATTCTCCTATTCTGAAACCTATTTTGCTGCTCTGAGATTTTATCTTTTGAAGCTTACCTTGTGAGCATATTCAGCAGGTTCCACTGAATAGGACAAAGGTTTCATTCATTTCAGCAGGCTGCTTGTGTCACTAGCTGAGAGACTATGCTGAGATTTAGGACTTCCAACCTGGTTTTTGGCACCAGGAGAGTGATGTCATTTCCTGAGTTGAGTGACCATGCTGGAAAATTCAGAAAACTTGGATTTTTAAACAACCAACTCAAGAAATGACACATTAATGCTGAAACTCAAATAGTAAATTCTACATGAAAAAATACTTCAAACCAGTGAAGAGGAACTCTGAAAAGGTGTGCTTTCTACAGCTTGGGAAATTTTTAACATTGCCATAGTAAGATTTTGCAAAATAGATAATGTTTACAAAACAAAACATATAATTTCTTTGTATCTGTGAAACAGTGGTGTTGTGAACTAGAATCAGGTGTTGTGATAACCCCCTTTTACTGACAAAAACTCCTTTTGAATGAGAGTGCTGTGGAAAAATAGCTAGATACTGTCCTTCCAGGACTCCTTCTGGAGCTCTGATTTAGATACTATATATAAGGCATAGCTGGGGAGTGTTGGAGGGAAAACATGGGAAATTCTAGATGGCATTTTAGTTGCCATAATGTATACTGGTTCTGAGGACTGTCTGCATGAAGCTGGGTATACTGAGACTAAGGTCATGCAGAACTGGAAAAGCTTTGAAGATTAAATTCAATTCCTATTAGCTATTCCTTCTCCAAGGGCTGGCAATTCCCTTTTAGGTTTCTTATAAATAAAGCTCTGAAATTTTAGTATAACAATTTGGCTCCATGACAAGATCAGACATCTGTATATTATACTGAGTTTGAAGTACAAATTAACTTTTAACACCTTAACTTACTACTAACATGTAGGATTATTTGGGGCCACTTGTTTTAAATAATTGCTTGCCTTTTCTTATTTTGCTTAGAGTTTTTTTCTCTTTTTATTTTGTAGCTAATGTAAAAAAAAAAGCCTCAGTATATTTTTTGTTTTTCATTCAGCTTGGTTGTGTTGCATGGTTTTTCTCCTTCCTCACCTTCAGATGAAAAAACACAATAAAAGCAGTATGAAGTTATATACAGTTTCTAATCTCCATGGCAATCAGATGATTGACAGAGTCATATTTTCTACCTATTAGATCTTCGCTGAGGGTTATACTCAGACTGGACATATATTCTGTGTACAAATGCATTAAGCAGCTGGGTCAAAGAAGTGGAAAAGCTTGATTATAACTGAAATTTATAGTAATGGCAATCTTGCTCTAATTGAAAGGAGATTTGAAGCTAAACTGAAAATATTACATGTTGATTAATCAGATATAGCCATTACTCACATGTAGAGAACCTATTCCGTGAGAATTCCTTGACCAGATTTTGTAAGAAAAAATATTTTAAAGGAGGCTTTTCTACATTATTTTGAAAAATTTGTATATTATTTTTTCCCCTAAATAAATGGCTGTAAGCAAACGTTCTTCTGACATTAGTACTGGGATCCTCTGCAGTGGCCACAAGAAAGTTCTGATGCTTGACCTGTCAAATGTGAAGGTAGGGGACCTCTAGAGAAGTATCAGTGTGTTTCTACTGAGGATTTGAATGGAATCAGTGATGGCACCAACCATAGCAAATGACCGAAATAAGTGTAAGAAAGGTCAGTCTGCTGCCCCAGTGTCTTGGGGGCAGTCTCATTAAATGCTAAAGCAGTCTTCATGGGAGATAAAACTAGTTTGTTAAATACTTTAAGAAGGTCCCTATCATGGATGGAAAAGTGATGTAATGCCCTCAAATATAAAAAAGGGTAATTTTGTTTTCCAGATAAACTTTTTTTCCTATTGCTAAATTACAAGATATTAAAAAAATACATATATGCACTTGTCATCGGATCATACAACCGATGTTTTTGCTTAGTCTCAGTAAAAGTAAATTTCTATTGCTTTGTTTTCTCCTCCTTTTTAAGGCTACACTGTATAGTCTAAAAATAAAAACACCTATCTAGGCAAAATCTAGGCAAAATCTAGCCCAGTAACTTGTGTATATGCAGGTTTTTCAGGTTACTTTTGTTATTGAATATGTAATCTTTATAGACATAATTTTAATTTGTAGTTAACAAGAAAGGCATTGTTCTTAGTTAGCTTTCCTCAACAGTTATATTTTTCTTACTATTTCCCCATTAGGAATGCTGGGGTGGCAGAGGGTGCCAGGAAGGCTTGATCCTGACTGCTGTAAAGGAGAAATGTTGAGGTGGGTTGTATTTATCTTTTAGCAAAAAGTTTAGTTTCATTTCTGTCTTAAGTTTGGTTCAAATGCTGCTATGATTAGGTTGGCTCTTATTTACAGCAATAAATCAGAGTGCAAAAAAATTTTTTTATTGCTTAGCTGTTACTATTTAATTGGACAGGTGATACAAGGGGAAAAAGGATGGACATCCCTCAAGAATGAATAGAATTACCTGTTTTTAAAATCTAAGGTGTTCTGCATTTGCAGTTGGTGCATAATTAAGTTAGGAAGGCCCTCCAGTAATTTTAAATTAGAGACTGGTTTTATTTCTCTTGGTATTGTTTTCCAGTAACTAAAAAAGAGGAGATCCTAGAGACCCACAGTGACTGTGTGAATACTTTTTGTTTATTTCAATGTTTATTTTTATGCAATGCTATTTTTTCTCTTAATGGTGAACACATAGAAGTTACCAAGAAAAATTTGCATAAGCTGCACTTTTAAGACAGTGTAAAATGGTAAGAGCAATAGCTCTAATAACCACTGTAGATCAATGCTTGCAAACAGATACTCCCAAATGTCAAGCTGCATATGTATTCCTTGGCACTAAGAGAAACTGCAGTAAGTGCTGCTTTTATAGAGAGTTTTTCTGACTGCCAATGGAAGAACTGTAACACATTTATAGGGAATAAAAATTGGAATGAAACATGCTGGATTAGAAAAAACAATTACTTCCTTTGTACCAATGGGACAGAATTAATATAATAAAACATTAGGACAATAGTTGGAGATCTGTTTGAAGGATGGATTAGTTACTAGAAATGACAATTTAATTAAATGATAAATAACAAATAATGACAAGTTTGTATATAATTCATCCCAACCCAAAATTTCTGTTAAGGAATTTGTATTTATTTCCTATTTAAGTAATAAAGAGGATAAACCAAAAAATCCTAATTTCTTTTTTTTATTAGTGTGTTTGTGAAACAGAAATTTTACAAGGGCGAAATACAGCAATAGTGGCTCTTAAATGGAAAAAAATGACTGACCCAAGGTTTAGGGTCAAGGCAGCCTGCTAGACCTGTAACAGATGCTCTCTGTTAAACCCCTCCCTCTCCAAAGGGGAAGAGAAAGGGAATAAAGGAAAGAGACTTAGCATTTAGAAAAGGAAACTAGAACAGCTTTAATGAAAATGAAAATAATAAAAATAATAAAATGAAATATATATGAAACCAGTATTGAACCTGACTCCCCCAATGGCAATTACGTCACCATCACCACTGATGCTGTGGAGCAGGCACCAGGAAAGTCCCTAACTGGACTCAGCAGCAGATGGGAACCATGTTCAGGAGCTGGGTTCTGGAACTGGATTCAGGAACACACAGACTGGGATCAAAAGCAGAACTGAGTCCTCCTCAGATGCTATCCATTGAAGGACAGAACTTGACCATTGTGATCCCTCAACTTTATACTGACTTTGATGTATATGGGATGCAATCCTGCCTCATTTTATCATTTGAATGCTGTTCAAGCCACCCTGGTAACTACAGCTGTGTTTTGAGATTGAATGAAGTTGAAACACTGCTAAAATGGAGAGTTTGTTGGAGGACCACAGATAGGTTCAGGGAGCAGGAGCACCTGGCAAATGAGGAGACTCCAATGGAATTGCATTTGTTTAGTCTGGAGAAGGAAAGGTGGAATGGTGGGGAACCTAGCTAAGAGCAGTCTTGTGTTCCCTAAGCAGGCGTCACAGGAAGATGGAGCCACTCTTCCCTTTAGGTACACAGTAGAAGGACAAAAAGCAACAAGAGAATTTCCGATGACATATGAAGAATGAGAATGGCTAAGCATTGCAACATACTGCCCAGAGAGTCTGTGGTATTCTCACCCTCGCAGATTTTCAGTAGCTGACTGGGCAGGGCCCTGTGCAATCCAATTGAACACTGAAATCAGCATGCTGTAAGCAGGATATTGAACAAGATGATTCCTAAAGATCCCTTCCAACCAAAATTATTCTTTGATTGTAGTGTCTTTTAATTGAACTTTGTAAGATACAGAAGAAAGCAGATCTTGTCAGTATGACCATCAATGTTAGCTTAATAGGAATGTAAAAACTTTGCAATTTTATGAAAAATGAACAAAAAAACCCACTTGTTGTTTTGTTATTATGCAGCATTAAAAAAAAAACAAACTTCTGGATATGGTGTGTTTCTTAACTTATCTACTGTTAATACTAAATTATCTTTAAAAAAAGTTTTGACCCAACAGTGTGCCCAGGTGGCCAAGAAGGCCAACAACATCCTGACCTGTATCAAAAATAATGTGTCCAGCAGGAGTACAGCAGTGATCATCATCCCCCTGTGCTTGGCACCAGTGAGGCCACAGCTTGAGTATTGTGTTCAGTTTTGGGTGCCACAGCGTAAGAAAGACGTTGAGATGTTGGAGCAGGTCGAGAGGGCAATAAGGGGTCTGGAAAACATATCTTATGATGAGTGGCTGGGGGAACTGGGATTTAGTCTGGGGAAGAGGAGGCTGAGGGGAGACCTTATTGCTCTCTGTAACTACCTGAAGGGAGGTTGTAGTGAGGTGGGTGTTTGTCTCTTCTCCAAAGTAACTAGTGATAGGACAAGAGCAAATGGGCTTAAGTTGTGCCAGGGGAGGTTTGGGTTGGATATCAGGAAAAATGTCTATACTGATAGAGTGGTGAGGCATTGGAACAGGCTGCCCATGGAGGTGGTGGAGTCACCATCCCTTGAGGTGTTTAAAAAATGTGTAGATGTGGCACTTTGGGCCATTGTTTAGTGGTCATGGTAATGTTGGGTAGACAGTTGGACTTGGTGATCTAAAGGTCTTTTCCAACCTTAATGATTCTATGGTTCTAAGATTCTGTAATGTGTTCCCATTCCTGATTCTTATCTTTCCCTGCAAAATTGATAGAGTCTTACCACTAAAGCTTTCTAGTTCTTTTTAGTAAATTTTCTTAGTTTCTATTGGAGGTAGTAAATGGTGGGTGCTAGCTACCAGAGAGTTTCTGTTCTTCTACTATATTTTATCACTTTCATCACTTTTATCACTTCTATCCACTTTCTTAGAGGGAAAAAAAGAAACCACAAAACACCACCTCTTCTGAAGAATAAAAATTGTTCTGAAGAGCAAACACCTTTCCTTACTCTCTTCTCTACCATTTGTGACTATAAACAGCACAGATGTAAACTCTTCAATATTCCCAGGATGACAGCTATTTTCGGGATTGAAGCAAAGAATGGCAGGATGTTGCTGGCACACCTGAGGAAAAAATGCCACGATACGGGAAGAAGTGGTGACAGAGTAAGAACCGTACGGTTCTTAAAGAAGCCTCAACATAAATCATAAGAATGATCTATATAGACCTAGATTGTTAAAGCCACTTTGTTTCAGAATTGTGGAGAAGGATTAAAAGAAAATGAAAATTCTCTGTTTTTATTGCAGAAGACATAGTTATTGGTAGAAGATGGTGTTGCAGAAAAGATATTTCCAGGTGTTAGAAAACAGATGAGATAAAGCAAATTACCTGAGTCACACATCATAGTAGAATCCCTTGTTAATGGGTTTTTAAGGAAATATATACAGAATATGAATATGTTGATATATGAAGAATTACATAATTCCTGGAAAAATACTAGGCATGAATTTTTTCTATATCAGCTATTGTGTCTTTCACTGAAGAAAAACTTAATATATCTCTCAATTACAGCTCCAAAAGAGCTGTCACACAGCTCCCAAAGTGGTAATTGCATTAGTATTTGTAGTCTGTATGAACTTTTAGAAATTTCCTTACAAAGAAATTTCTTTCCACAGAAATGAGAATCCTGCTCTTTGCTCTGTGGTAGAATATAGAAACTCTAAACACAGTTAGAGGTGAGGGTGACCTCATTATCCTACCAGAGTATTACGTGTTTTGTGGGAGGCTGCTGAACACAGAAATAATTGTTATAATTTGGTTGCTTCTGTTAACTAGGCATCCTAGATTTCAGTATATTTTACCATTGATCTGGGCTTCTCTTGGGACTTATTCCTATATGTTGATATTTCAGTATTTACTAAGCTTTTACATTCCTGATGCTCTGGAAGCCCAGTAACAGAGGCAATTAAAAAGACCATCTATCTTATGACAATGACTTAGCTTCGTTACACTGAATAGTGGGGAGGTCATGTCTGAACTGATCACAAATAGGTACTATACAATTATTTTAAGGCCACGGAGACTCCCAGTAGACAGCATGTTCTTCATCATAAGTGGTTTTCTTAATAGATGATGCCAGTAGGCCTCATGCCAGATGGTAGAGGCACAGTGCACTGGTAAATATAATTAGTAAAACTATCCAAGATCAGACAAACCTGTTAATGGAAAGTCTGCTCTTTATCAACAAAGTATGGAATGGGCCCTATTCTAGTCAGTACTGTACAGACATTTTCAGACTGACTAAAAAGGAAGTTTGATGAGGGATAGAAGTAAATATCCCATCAAACAGGGAAGTCATCAGACTGATGATTCAGATGATCAGCAGAATGATTCTGTCCCTGTGTCCATTCAGGCCTCCAGCTTTGTATTAATATGTAGGAAGTGTGCAGACATGAACTATAGGAGTACAAATGCCCTCTGCTACCAGAAGATCCTGGATACAGGTTTAACTATTCAGAAAGATCCATTTTGCTGTAGAGAGGCATGAGTGGTACTTAAATAGTTGCCTCAAAGGGAAATTATAATTTCCTTCCATTTTTCTTCCCTCTCCCCACATTAGAAAAAGTAATAATAAGATAAATAAAACCAGATGTTATAGCTTGTCAGGAAAAGAACACATTTCCATTTCACCAAATAATAGATTTTCTGAGCATGTAGCCATTGCTGTAGGATGTTGGGAGCAGAATCCTTGTAAAAAGCAATGCCATGGATTTCCAGTCAAGTAAATGCACAATCATCTTCTCCCTAACACAGTATGGAATTGGAAAAAGAAAATTTAAGAAGAGACTGAAATACAGTATGACAACTGAAAACTTATTACTTGCAAAGAAAGTCTAAGAAAAAAGTAAGAACCTAGTTTAAGATGACAGAACTTGCTTATCTGAAAGAGGCCCTTGACAAAGCAGTTGCAACAGCTCAGAGATCCAGACCTCACTTCCCTTAAGGACCCTGTCTGCAAATTGTTGTCCAAAGGAATGAGTTAAAAAAGTTCTAGAGTAGCTGGCATTTTGGCTGATGGGGCAAACCAAGCAAAAGGCTTTATTCAATGGTTCCCGCCACAGGTTACTAAAGTCTGAAGGCAAAAGGAATTCCAAATGTTTCATGTTAATAGAGCTGAAACACTGGCACACAAATCCTGTTTACAGTACTTTTAAGAGACTTTTAATTATTAATGCTAGTTTTCTGAGATGAAGTGAGACATAGAGAAAGTGATGCTAAAAGCCTCACAATAGTTCTGTTATATGCAAAGCCAAAAAAACATTTTAAAACTTTCTTTGGCAGTCAAAATAAAAATAGCTTTAGGCTTTTGATGACCTAGACATTTATTTTTGTATATGCCATATGTTCCCTTAAAATTATTTGTTTTAAAAGTGTTGTTTCACTTGGAAGAAATCTGGAACAGGAGGAGAATTGCCACCAGCTGGAATTCTATTATAGCTCTACAAGAAGCTGCAGACTATTATTTTAACTTCGTGGAACTCATGCTGACAAATTTAATCAAGTCGTGGCACTATGCATGGCTTCCTGGGGAGGGATGGCACCTATAGCAGAGATAATTGAGTGTATGCTCTGTTAGATAGACTTATGATTATTCTATTTTTTAATATAATTATATTATATATAAAC
>JANIJG010011723.1:90269-116204 GCA_024611175.1 Megaceryle torquata | reverse complement strand
ATGCAGTGACTTTCCCAATAACTTTCTGTTGAATGATCCTGTGTTCAGGCCTGAGGAAAGGGAACATTAGCAGCTGGCAAGGCAAAAAAAGAAATTTTTTTTTTTTTAATTTTTTTTTTTTTTTGTGGGGGGGGGGGGGGTTGAAGGGAGGTTAATTATATGTTTAAAAGGAATGGAAGGCATATGCATCAGCCAAAAGGAAATAGCTCGTTACCATTCTAAGATTCTCTATCAATCCATGGACATCTTTTCAGAACATCAGTCAGCATCAAAAGGAGATTCCTTATAATGTTTTTTATAGATACATTTTATTTACAATAAATGGAATGCAAAAATTAGAATATAGTTAAAAATGGAATATAGTTGGAGGGCATTGTGTCTTCCCAAATCAGGATTTTCTTATAGTTCTCAGTTCTTTTGGAAAAGTGCTGCAGCAGCATGCAGACAATTTGGCTTCTTCCCTGGGGTGTGAGTAGTGTTCTCACTAGAGTCAGCGCGTTGGTTGCCAGTGCAAATTAGTGCTGATACCCTGATTTTTCCACTGGGCCACTGACTACCTGCCTGTGAGGATCAGAGGAGTCAGGAGTCTTTGTTTCTCCCAAAAGACAGATACTGCCAATCATTCAATTGAAATACTGAGCTTCCACATCTGTGGTGACTTCAGGGTCCTGCTTGGGTTGGAATGTGGTCAGGGTTAATCTAATTTTTATGGGGAATAAAAGTTGTAACAAACACATAGGGGTCATTTATCTAAGTAGAGCAGAGAGGTATCTAAATCTTTCTGGATGATTAATGAGACTTTTCCCACTTAATCTTCTGAATGAAATTATTAACACACTTTTGTCTGGAAGAGTTGGCCCACTGGCTTTAACACCCCTTTCCTGCTTTGCTCTAGTTGCCAACTGAAAAGTTGTATCAAGTTACTATGTACCAACTTAACACTATTATCCTGTTTCTATGGACTTATCTTTTCCTTCACTAACACCTAAATATTCTACAAGTTTCCTGTGTATATTGAGCTTCTGCAAAGTTGCTGTCTATGGAGGTTTTGCTGCCTATTGCCAAACTTGCCAGCACAGGCACGTGGCAGCTTAGGCTAAGCATGAAAAGAGGCAGGTAGGAAAAAGTTCCATTGTTCTTTAAGGTAAGTCCATTTTTTTTATACTCAACCAACCTAGAATAACTAAATATTTTCATCTTGTTGGTATTACCTTGCTAATAAATAAACCAGCCTGCTTGTTTTGTGTAATAGTACTTCACAGTGTTATGTACATGCCTACTATAGTTTGTCTATGAAGATTCTCCCTGGTTGATAATCATTTGTTCTTCCACTAATTCCAGTAATGATACTGATGATGGTTAGAAAATGGTATTTTCTTGTTACATGTCAAAGCACACAAGAACTCTTACTAAATGTGACTTAAATAAAACTTTAAAACTGTAGTCCAAGCACAAGCTGTTAAAATGCATGTTTTAGTTAAAGATAACCAATATTATCATTGGCACAACATTTTATTAAGTATTTTTTAAAGCTACATATTTTCCATACACAAAATACACTTTTTCCTTTCTGGTTACTGTTAATCCTCTTTCTTGCAGTTACACAATGAAAACTCGGTGGGTTTTAATCTGGTATAAGATTAAAACCACTTATTTAGATAGATTTTAGATTCTGACTTTCACATCTGTTTTGATGTAAGAGAGTCTGAAAAGCAAAAAACTAAACCTAAAATTAATAGCATTTCTGTATTTGTGTGAAACAGGAATGTGCTGGTTTAGACAAGATAGGATTTTATTCCCTAGAACATAGACTTTGTTTTCTCAAACATACCTTATGTATCATTTCTGAGAGTATTTAGACTGAATATTGGAGGTAAGGTGTTATATTTTCTTCTTGCTTTTCACAGGCTTTGGGGAACCATGAATTTGATGAAGGTGTAAGTGGCTTATTGGATCCTCTTCTTAAAAATGCCAATTTTACAATTCTGAGTGCAAACATTAAGGCGAAAACTCCATTAGCAAATGAAATGATGAAATATGTTCATCCTTTCAAAATAGTACATTTTGACTCAGAATCAGTAGGAATTGTTGGCTACACTACAAAGGAAACTTCTTTTCTTTCACAGCCAGGTATGTTTTCTTTAGTATATATATTTATGTCCTTTGTTATTATTTTATTACTTGCCAGCTTGTCTGAATCCAAAGATGAATGTTTTCATCTGAAAAGTGAGAAGTTTGTTGTTTTGTCAGTATTTACTTGCATTATTCCACTTTGTAACTGCCTGAATTTTAAACTGGAGAAGGCTTGTTAACATTAAAAGCCATTTTCATACAGACCCAAATTATCTAGCCTCACTGAATTATAAGGTCAGTGAGATTGCAGGAGAGCTGGGGGGGGGGGGGCTTTGGGGTTTTTATTGTTTGGGTTTTTTGATTTATATTTTATATTGTTATTTATTTAAAGAACTGTTAAAACATGAATATGGCTTGTCTCTGGATTGAAATGTGTTCAAGACATTTCTGTTTGTGTTGAAATTTTGCTCTTGGATGCCTCCTTGCTCAAGCCCTAGTAAAAGCAAGGAGAGCTTCATGTGTGTTTTTGAAGCAGGAATTGCCCAAGATGTTTTTAGCCTCTCAAATATTTCCAGAAATTAGACTACAGAAGGAACACCAATTCATCTTTTACCACAATTGCTTCATTCATGAGTAAAATTAGAATTGATGAGGAAAAAGACTTCTCAGTTTCTGACTATTTTTTCCAACATTTAAGAGGTTTTGGTTTGTTGAGGGTTGTTTTTTTAGTAAAATAAAATGTTCTAGCGGAATGAAAAACACATTTAAATCAGCTGAAGGAGATCTGAGTCACAGCCTACTCAAAGCTTAGGCCCTCTCTGACAAAATCAGACTTTCTTCCCTGGTTTGTGCAGTAGGGATGACCTAAGCACTGGTTTAAAACCTTTTTCCCATTTAAAAATGACTTCATAATATTATTTCTATTTCCATTGTTTAGTAATAAGAAGTAATGCATAGCTTTCTTGAGAAAAAGAATATTCAATATTTTGAGGACATATCTGAATAGAAAATTGTTCCTTCTGTGCTTTTTATTTGCTGTGCTGCATGTTTAAACTGTCAGGAAGTGGATGTCTGAGGTTAGAAGAGACTTTGATATCTCTCTTCTGTTTTACACTGGAGTGTTTTTGGAGTCCTTTCTTCTTTTCCCCCAATGAAAAAGAAAGTTGATCTGTACTTGGTATAGGCAGTAGAATTTCACCTGTGCTTGAGGGCATGGGTGTGGTTGTCATCTGACATCATGCTAAGCTGGAAAAATGGACAGACAGGCAATATTGCTCTTCACTAAGGATTGATAAAATAGATTTCAGCTCTTCTTCCAAATGACTGTATTAGTGCAGCGAGGTCACCAAATTAACTTCCTTGCAAATCAGTGTAATAGACAAAAATCCAGGCAGTGTTGGAATGATTCTCTGAAGCATTTAAATACATTTTCAGTAAAATCTAGACCTCATATTGAATGCCTCAGTATGCTGAGGGGTTATAACAGAGACCACAGATAGAAAAAAGATGTTAAAATGAAGGCTTGTTAGCTCCATAGATGGAGCTGACACAGCCCTAAGCCAAGTGCATCCCACAATGTAACTGAGGAACAAGCATGGTAGAGTCTAACAGCAACATTTCTAGTGATCAGAGATTTTTATCATTTTCTACTTTGCCTTCCCAGTGTGTAGAGGAACATTTGGAAGGTTTGAAAATGTGAATTCAGCATATGTTAATATAACTCTATGTATTACCTGTGACCTGTCAATCCTTCAGACTGATAAAATCATGGCAGAGATGGGTCTGTAGCAAAACAGTTATGAACCTAATTACTTAGCTCAATGAATAAGATATGTGTGAATTTTAAATTTAGCACCTTGCTTATCTCCACAGAGTTCTTCCAGGTGATTCAGTTTTCTCAGCCTCTGCAGCAGTTGCTTTTGCATGTTGTATATTCTTAGGGTGTTCTCAAGACAAATGGGAAGCTTGAAAATGCTGAAATGTGAATTCCTACACGACTGCTTCCCGTGGAAATCTTTTCTGTGATTTCTTCTAGTTGTTAAATCTCAAGAATTTCCACAGAATTATGGAATTACAAGTTGTACTTCTCATACATAGCTGGTTGAACCAGTTATCAAAGTATTTGAATAGAGTATGAAGTCCTTAAATATCAGTGTTTCCATTGTGAAGGAACAATTAATCTCTGCTGAAAGGGCTGTTAATATTACTGTTTGGAAACCATAGGGTTGGGGAAGTCTTATCTTAGCACAATTTATAGATTTACATCCAATTGGCAGTTTTTCTAAAGTTCTTCTCTGCTTAGCTGTATACAGCTATCTCAGCTGAATGCCCAGCCAGTTTTTCCATATCCTACAAGAATTATTCATAACTGGGCACACTGACAGAGTTCTCTATGTATTTGCTTTGGGCTGATAATCCCAAGATAATCTTTCTAGTATTTGATGGTACCAACTCACTTGCTTTAGTTCTCCCATGATGTTGTAAGCCCCACAAGGTAGTTAACGTCTCTGTCTGTCCTGAAAGATGCTACGTACACATTCGGTGCTGTGAAATGCTATATATCATTTTCTCCACTGTCTTTTCATATGAGGCGGAAACCCAAAGCTGCTTGCTCTGTAACCTGAGAGGCAGAAAAAATATTTACTAAAATGATCAACTTGGCAGTTTTATAAAATGGAATTTTAAATTCCATTTATTTCTCTTAGTTCTGGCTAGCTTGCATAATATTTTTCACTTGCAGCCAGTTCTTTTTCCTTGTTCCTTTATAGCACAGTTTGGATGTTTTACCTGAAATTCTAGCCCATCTAAAAAGAAAAGGAGATGTCACATCAATTTAATCTCTTGAAAGAGAAGTGGAATGCTGGCATGAACAATAATTAACTCTTAAATAAGCACTTTATTTCGGTTCAAGTTGTTTTGAAAAACGTGCAGTGGAGCTCTAAGCACTTTTTGCCTGGTTTCTTGGAGAAATGAGTGCTGAGTAATTGCTTTTACAGTTTCCCGCTGCATAACTTCTGAACCTGCTGGCTCATTTCAGCTCAATGAGATCAAGTGCTGAGATGGATACCTTATGAAGCTGTGTGAGATGCCACAGCTAGGTTGTGGAGAGGGAGTGCAAGAAGCCTCTGCAGCCCCCAAGCAGGAATCCCTTTCTGATGGTGAGGTGGGTAGGAGGCAGTCACCGGGCAGGGGGTTTGACACTGGCACTGACAGCCTCTGTGCCCTGCCCTAACAGTGCCACAAGAGAGATGGACTTACTGGCATGGGACAGGCCTTGTTTGAAAATCGGTTGGTTTGTTTGTTTAAATATGGGTTGAAGAGTAATAATGTCTCTTCAGTATATGATGCATTGTAGGTTGCAGTGGTGTAGAGGGGTAACAGAACTGGTGCTGATGGGGAGAGCTTGGTTGTCATGGGCCACCTGTCAGCATGCCATGGGAGAGGTTAGCCAACAGGCAGCTGTGTGCTAGCACAGCTAGTCAGTAGCTTGCTCTTTCTCTTCATTTACAGAATCACAGAATGGTAGGGGTTGGAAGGGACCTCTGAAGATCATCAAGTCCAACCCTCATGCCAGAGCTGGACAAAACTAGAGCAGGTCATGCAGAAATGCATCCAGACAGGTCTTGAAAGTTTCCAGAGAAGGAGACTGCACAACCTCTCTGGGGAGTCTATTCCAATGCTCTACAACTCTTTAAAGACATTCTTTCTCAGGTTGAGGTGGAACTTCCTGTACTCTAGCTTGGATCCGTTGCCCCTCGAGCTTAGCTCTGTTTACAGAACTGGTCCCTATACCGTGGTGTGTGTGGCCATTGTAGCTGGTCCCTTGGTGGCAAGATGAGCATCTGAAGGGCCTTTGCTGAAGGAGCATTACTTGCACTTCTCCTATTGACAATGCCTCTGCATCAGGCCTGGCTTCTGTCAAGCACAAGGATGTACAAAGAGGGGCTGAAGCTGGTGGCTTCCTTCGGCCTGAAGGAGGAAGGCTAAGGGGGAACTAAGGGCAGTCTTCTACTCTCTTAAGGGGGTTTATAAAGAAGACAGAGACAGACTCTTCCCAGAGGGGCACAGAGAAAGGACAAGAAACAATGAGCTCAAGTAGTACCACAGGAAATTATGGTGGGATGTAAGGAAAAAATTTGTCATGGTAAGAGTGGTTAAGCCGTGAAACAGGTTGCCCAGAGAGGTTGTGGAATTTTGGCTTGCTCAGACAAGACCTTGAGCATCCTCATCTGGTTTTTAGTTCCTGCTTTGAGTTGGTTTGGACTAGATGGCTCCCGGAGGTCCCTTCCAACCTCAGTTAACTTATGACTTTTTGAGTCTAAGAAGAGGTCCCCAGGAAGAAAATGTGGGGATGCACTACACAATTCCCTCTGCAATGTGCAGTACAGAGATTCCCTCTGGCAGTAACAGAACTATTCAATGGGTGTGGTGGTGAACCAATTTATGTAACCCTCTTTTATCTCTTCCATTGTAGCAGCTTCCTCTTCGTTTCCGGAGACATTTTGCACTGGATTGTAAATTCGTTTCACTCCTCCCTTCATTATGAAATAATGTAAATCTTTTGACTTTAAAGGCATATTTCAAAATAGTTTGATCAAAAAATCCTGCAGGAAGGAGAGGAATTAGGTAGAGGAGGAACTGGTAGAAATGTTACTCTGTTGTCTTTACCAGAATGTTTAGGATTACAGTTTGTTGACTCTTATTCTTAAACTCTATTCTTAAAACTTTGTCAAAGAAATTATCCTCTTACGTAGGAAGTCCTTTTGCGCAACCCAAAACAGTGTGCCCAGGATAAAAGTGCATGTTAGTCTGGTGCTCTTGTAACTGTCATGTTAGAATAATTTTAGTTGCCACAGAAACCTTGCAGAAAGATTGCGAGTTTCCCAACGTTGTGGTCCGGAAGAGGTTTCTCCTTTCCAGACTTTCTGTTCTTCGTGTTCTTGTTTCAGGATAGTAGCTCCATTTTGTGCTGTGCTGCATTGGTATTACTGAGTGGGTCACATCAGGTGACGTGATTTGTGTAAAAAGGAATTCAGAGTTTAGGGCAGGATTTTGAAGAAGCTGCTGTTTAAAGCCTCAGCAGTGGGAAAGAACAAGATGTGTGTGGGGTGAAATGAGAGAGATTTAACTCAGGAGAAGATAGAAGATCTCAAAGAAATAGAATTTGGGAAGAAAAAAAAAGCTTTAATGTATGAGTCTTCATACTCAGACACTGACATATTTAGTTTCTTTTCTCTAGCTAAATCATAAAAGCCAGACAGTATTTGATCCCACAATTGGTATCACTGGATAATTTATTTTTTTTTTAGTGAAGTTACAGCTTGTTTTGTATAGGTGAGTACATACAGCTCAGTGCAGGAATGTTGTATTAGTCTAAGCACATAGCTGTTCCTGAGAGGCTGGAGAACGTCAGATCATATCACAAGCTGGAACCAACTGAGGATGTTTGAAAACCACTGATGTGCAAAGTTCCACTAATTATAGAAAATAGTATCTGATATCAGCTATGTTTTGTGTTTCTTTTCAATTAGTAATTTGTAAATACATTGGTGTTTGTTCCTTTTTTTAAGGAGATGATGTAATCTTTGAAGATGAAATTGAAGCATTGCAATTACAAGTGAATAAACTTACTTCTATGGGAGTGAACAAAATAATCGCACTAGGACACTCTGGTTTTGCTGTGGACAAGAATATTGCCCAGAAAGTGAAAGGAGTGGATGTTGTAATTGGAGGACATACAAACACATTTCTCTATACAGGTATTTCACTTCTTACTAAAATGTTGCTTCTAAAGCAAAGCTGAAACTGATCGTTTCCTCTTCAAACTTGGGGGCTTTCGCAAATGCAGCTTGCTGCTGGCTGTGCTGGGCCAGATTCATAACTGGTACCTATCCATGACTTCCACAGAAGAGTTTAAAACAGTCTGAGAGCAAGAAGTGCCCCAACTCATTGAAATGTTCCTTAATGCTGTGGGTGTTCAAAGTGATCTGTACAAAGTGGGACAGAGGAACAAAGGTAGCAATACTGGCAAATTGCTGACAAACTTACTGTACCTGTTTCAAGCACATTCATATAAAGGAGTAAACAAGATGTTTAGATTTAACCTTGTAAGTGACTTAGCAACAAAAAATCAATCATATGAGACTTCAAAAGTGGTACCAATGTTGATTTTCCATAGAATCTGATTCTGTATTCATAGGTCTCCTTTATCCCTATCATCAAAAACACCTTTCCAAGTTTCCTCTGTGTTTTTCACTCCCTCTTTTAGTCCCTGGCTTTATTCTTCTTTCCCCTGGAGACAGATGTTATTCCAGAGATAAACACCATTAATCTGATTTCTTCTGCAGCAGTGCTACTTTAGCTACAAGCTGTCAGCAGCAGCTTCTCCAGTGCTTCTGTCTTCCCTGTACCAGTGTGTAAGGACACAAGCAAAAGCCTTTGTTGTTTTAGTTTGGTTTGGTTTTTTAAGCCACCAAAGGTGCTCCTTAAATTTAGCAGAAACTTCAGTAATTGGTTGAGAGCATAACAGGAACTCTATCATTTCCAGCAAAATTTCACTTGTGCCCCAGTCACAGGTGTAGTACCACATACCCTAGAGGAACCACTTAAAGGCTTTTCACTGCTGTTTCAGCCTCTCCTCTTCCTTCTAATCTCTTACTTAGACTTTCATTGACTCATCTTGGCTCTCACTTTTTCCTTTCCCACTTGATAAAGAGAAGCAATTGCATGTTACAGTTACACATTAAACAGTCAGAATGTCTCTCGAAGTTGGCCTTAGGGAATAATTTATGACAGAGAGCATTTGCACACCTGCAGGTCAGAGGTTGCAAACACCTAGCACAGGAGTGCAGCAGAGAAGTGGCAAAACTGGAACAGATGAAAGGACCAACCATCCCAATGTCTTGTCTCCAAGGGTGATTGAGGGGGAATGGTGAGGGATGAGCAGACTGGCCTGTAGAGATGCAGTACTCAAATCTGCCACCTCCTTCCACCACCTTGCAGCTCAGGGACTTCCTATAAGTGTCTTTGTAATTACTAGCTGCCACTGGAACTTCTCTTACCTGAACTTGTCCCATCTGCCCTTTAATCCCCTTCAGTTTTTCGCCTTCACAACAGTTGGTGGCAGGGTGTTCCACTGCTGACCTCTGCATCCTGCAGAGACCTTGGTCTTTTACCTGTGTGCAGCCTGATGCCCACTAGCAGCATTTCTCAACAGTTGTACTAAATTGCTTTAAGATGGGAAAAACAAGGATGCACACACTATTCAAACTGTGCATAGGTTGTGGGTTTACACAATGAAATCCACATTGTTTTGCACAGGCCTGCTGGTCAATGCCCATAAGGAGTTAGTGCCTCAAAGTGGCAGCCATAGTAGTCAAAATGCCTTACTGGGTGTGGTCCAAAGAGGTGCCAGTGGTCACAATTTGGACCCATGACCTGAAGTGCACCAGGAGTTGAGATATCTAAGTTCATATCCTGTCTAGTTCTGTAGGAGTTCACATGCAGATTTCTTGATGTCCCAGAGAGTACCCTGCTGTCAGACTAGCCTAAGTCAAGCTGTTCTGTCCTTCTCCATTTGAAGCCCTTCAGGATTCACCAGGCCAGAGACAGCACACAGGATGGGACTCTGCAGCCTTCAGGTTAAATTCCTGAGCCAGGAGTGGGTTCTGGACTCTTTTCTAAGGGCTGTACTGTTTTGATAAAACACGCCTGTCTTTTTTAATTAACACTGGAGAGGTGAGAAAAATAAAAAATAAGAAGAAATATCTGGGGGAGGTGCACCAAAAATTATGTAGTCAAAATATGTTTTTTGACAGAATGTGGTCTGAGTCCATTCCAGGTGTTGAGAAGCACTTGCTGCTCCGTCCAGGAGGACCTTGAATGTCACCCGTTTGCTTCTGAGTCGAAGCTGTCAGCCAACATTCACTATAAAATAGCCACATCTGTGATTTGACTGCAGAGCAAAACTTTTTAATTTTTGGTGTCTGTGTGTGTCTATTTGTACGTCAAGCCCATGAGCTCTCATTTAAATCAGTAGAGATGTAATCAGTAACTGGTGACAGAATTTGGGACCTCTGTGTCAGCAGAATTGGCTATCATGGGAGTTGCACGTGCAGACACCTCCAGGGACATATCTTAGCATAAGGGGCTAATTGTGGACTAGTCCAACCTATCTGGCTCTAAGATATTTGCCAATTTCCAGTTTATTCACAGATTATGTGGCAAATGTTATCTTGACTTGTTCAGGTCTGCTTTGGGTTTGTAGAACTGATTCAAACAGTAATGGCAGGTTTTAGATCATTTTGATTTCTGGTTTTCATCAGAAAGGATATTTTGAGAATATAGTATTAACAAGGTAAGAAAACAGGAAAGTGCTACAGTTACCCAGTATGAATTTGTGCACTTGTAATGAAACAGCATCTCACACTTTGAGATTTGTGTGTGAATTGTAGTGCCATTTTATTCAGGGATAAGATGGACTGAAAAGTCTTTTCATTTCAGAAGGAACACGTCTATCTTACAGTGGAATAATGCTGTAGTGATAATAAATCCTGCAAGAAAGTATCAGTATCAGAAAGTATTTCTTCACAAAGTAAGAAATTAGTAAGAGTCTGGACAAGCACTTAGCCCATGTGCAGGTGATGTAAACTAAAACGATGACCAGAAAACAGAACTTTCTCTCGCTAATGCTCCATTCCTTCAAGGACTGCACAAGGGCAAGAGATCAAAATGAAGTCAGTTCCAAAAAACCCAAAGCCAGTTTTGTGCGCATAAATCCTACAGGGCTCTCGTTAGCTACAGGTTTTCTTAAATTCTTCCCAAAATAAATATTGATTAGTAAAAAGGCACCATCAAGAAATCAACTCTTGGCCAGACTGAATGTAGATAAACTAATTTTCTGGTCAGTTTGGTTCACCTTGTAGTTTGTTACAGCCGTTCTCCCTGGAGAAGTGAAGGGATTAGAGCTAAATATAAATCATGTTGGAGTTCTAGGAGGAACGTTTGTCATGCTGCCTCTTCCAGGATTTCATGTTACATAAACAACTGTAAATGGAAGGAAACCGGTTGTTCTGTGAGCAGTGGAAGTGAAGAGCCTGCTTTCCTCTGGATCCATGTCCTCTGTGCCTGCTCCCCCACACCCATACCCTGCTGGCACCCCAGCTCTTGCCGACATATGGATTGAAAACGCCCCTGGCTTTGGGACAGGAGCAGGCTTGGCGGGGTTGGGATCTCTTTTTCTCTCTAAATGCCTTGCTTTATTCTGTTTCCAAGTCCTACATCTAATCACCCTTCAAACTTTGCAGGTTGATAAGTTTTAAAACCATGGCTACGTAACTCTAATGCTAATGAAGTTTGCTTTTGCAGAGGGTTGGCAGCCTGTCTGAAATTTTGGAGGCTGTTTGATATAGTTAAAAAAAAAAAAATCAGTTGGGTGTATGTGCAAATTCACAGAACTACTTGTAGGTATTCTGTGTATTATCAATAAGAATAGTTTAGACTTTTCCATATATAGAAGTCCTATGTGTGTTTTACTAGCATTTTCTCTGTGTGTGATGCAGAATAATGTGGTGTGCAGGCTTAACAGCAAACTTCTCAGCCAGAGGCTGGTATGTGTGCATTACTGAGAGGTTTAGATTGAAATGATTGGAATGAAAAGTTCCTTTGTTCTTATTGTGACGTGATGTCATGGAGGAGTGTGCTGCCACAGTTTAAAAAACGCTGGCAGTTATTAGAGCTCACATCCTGAAAACAGCATTGTCTCTTATGAGATAACAGAACAATCAGATGCGTGCTGCTTGTCCAGTACATTCATTGCTGTTTCTGCTTAATATCCTATTTGGTTTTAAGACTGAGAAACATTTGAAATGTCATTCCACTCATTCCTTGAGGGTCTCATGAGCTGAAGACCCACCTGACATGCTTGTTTCGTGCAGGCACCCCACCCTCTACTGAACAGCCAGCTGGCCCATATCCATTCATGGTTGACTCAGATGATGGGAGGAAGGTGCCAGTTGTACAAGCTTATGCTTATGGAAAGTATCTTGGTTATTTAAATGTGACATTTGACAAGAAAGGAAATGTAGTTGAAGCAGTTGGAAACCCCATTCTGCTGGACAGCAGTGTTCCTGAAGGTATGTGGACTATACATTTGAGTTTGCCTTCAGCACTCTACTATCACTCAAGTATTAAGGTGTTTAATTAATCACACAGCACAGTGTCATAGAAGAATTCAGCTTTCTTCCTGAGCTTGCATGTCTCTGTGGCACAGTCTGTGTTACAGTTGTACCTGTTTGCCCCTATTTCTCTTTTTCAACAGTGGCTTTTGAATATGCACAAATTCAGTGTGTGTTTTTGACTGTTTAAAATCACTGAAAATCCTTTTGTAGGAACTGACATGATAGATTACCTTCCCCTTTAGCAGAGCCCATTTCAGCTAGCCCTGTAATTATTTTACAGACTATGAGGACTAATTTACACTGTTTTGTCAGGGGCTGTGTTCTTTAGAACAGAGTTTAGGGTGATACAGGAAAGTGGAAATATTCCAGAAAAAAATTGGAATACCCTGGCCTTGTGCAAATACAATATACAAACCCCACAGCTTCTTGTTTTCAATGCTGAGTGTGTTGAATGTTTCAACTCTGAAACATTAAAGAACTGGGAAGAGGAGAGTCTCTCTGTTGCTTTCTGTTTTTAACTTTGTCCAAGCCCTGTTACCTGCTCTTTGTCAGCTGTGTAATTGCTCAGGGCTGATTCTCTAGTCTTTCTTTCTTGTCCACTGTTTGCTGTGTGAAGCTCTGAGCTTTTATCAGACTTTCTAGGTTCTACTAGAGTATTTATAACATAAATCCTTTAAAAGTAATGTGTCCATAGATATCCTTATATACTGTTATTCACATAACATGCTGTTATTCATCTATTAATGTAATGAGATGATGTAAAGAGACTTTGCATTCTCTCTGGTGTCAGTAAAAGTAAAACTTCAGATACATAGGTGTTCTGGTTTTACAAATGTTGCCGTTGCTGACAGTTACCTGGCAAACTGCTTAAAACTAACAGCTGATATCAAACAGTTGTGACATTACCTGTCTGTAAGTATAAGTGTCTTTATATCTATTTTTTTTTCTGAAAGAATTGGATTTGCACCTGGCAGACAGACATGTGCAAAGAATTAATTTCTATTAAGGGTTCATTGCTTGACATTGATATTTGAGCCAGTATTCCTTTTGGCACGATGGTAAAGGGGAAGAAGCTATAATTAGAAAAACAACCAAACAAAAACCAGCAGAGCTATGATGTCAACTAAAGACCAAGCTCACGTGTGTATTAAAAATTCTCATGTAGAAGCTCTCACCTGTCAAGGTAGGTGCTGGAAACACCAAAATATTTGTGTTATAGAGGAGATAACCTTGCTGTGGCACAGGAATCATCTGTTCACTGGATTGTCCCAGGCTGCCTGCTCCCTTTACAGGCTTTGTTTGAAGTGAGTGTAGATGACGTGTTGCTTGAAGAGCCTTTAGGGAGAGTGTAACATTTTAGAATCGTGAAGAGCAGGATTGGGTTTTTTCCTAACCTTTGTATTTTCTGATGTTTCATCAATATGAGATGTGTGATGCTTATTTTACACTTTCATATTACTTTATAGATGAGTACATTAAAGAAGTGGTGGAAGAATGGAGGAAGCACCTGGGGAATTATTCTGAAGAGATTGGAAAAACTAGTGTTTACCTGAATGGTACCAGCCAAGCGTGCCGTTTCCAAGAGTGTAACATGGGAAATCTGCTTTGTGATGCTGTGGTAAGATGGTGCCACGTCAGGTGGCAGTCACATCAAAGTATTACTCCAGAGCTATCAGATGAAATGCTCCCAGGCTCTGAACTTTGAGCACGTGGGCTCTGTGCTGCTTTCCAACACCATAATGTCTAGTGTGTTCCTAGGAGGATCTGGAGGTCTGGTGAAGCAAGGCTATAATGAATCTTGCTGTATGGAGTTAGGAGGAGTTTATTTGTTGCTTATATCCTCCTAGAATGGCTTGTTCACAGCTATCTCTGAAGCTACAGTTTTGAGAGACATGGCCATCTCATCTATAAGCCTGTTCCTCAAGCAAGGATGAGAACTTGTCTCTCCTCATTATTCACTGGGCTCTGCTGTCACCCCTTTTTAATGCACTAGCAAAAAAAAATCCAAACAAACAAAAAAACCCCCCCAAAACAAAACAAAAAACCCACAACAAAAAAACCTGGGTATTTTTCTGCCAAGTTACTGGCATGAACTGTCCCCCTGAAGAGCCCAAAAGGTGCCAGCTGAAGCAAAAGAGAGGGAAAGGGAAAGGCCATGCACACAACCTGGTGCAGAAGATGTAAAAGTCACCATCACCCCAGCCCAGAGGGAGCCACCAGCCCCTGCTGCGTCCTGACTGGTATCACTGGCATTTAACAGTCACATAACACTGGCACTTCCAGTTTTTAAACTAGCTGGTTTTGATTCTTTTACTCTCCTATGGTGGAACCATTTCCTTTGGGTGCTCCAGGGAAAAATGTTCACTAACATGACTCTTTCCAGAAAATGATCATTGCCATGAATGTCCTGCAGCACTGCCATGCAACCAGGAGCCAATTAATAATCATGAGGTTTCATTTAGATATGTCCCCAAAGTTACTTATTCAGTTCATCTGATGGCTTGTATTGTAATCCTGAAAATAATTCTTAGTTCATGGGCTAATTTCCAAATTAGATTAAGATGTCAGAATTCTGCATGCAATTCTACTAAAATTGCAGCACCTTGCTTTTTCTTCCTGCTAGACTTTGATATTTTTATTTTAAAAATGTGATTAAATGCTTTGTCACTTTTCAAGCTTAAAAAATCAACTCTGTAATCTTTCAGAAATTTGTAGTTTTTCTTGATCTACATTTTGTCTTGGGAGGTCAAATTCTACTAAGTTAAATCAATGTCTCTAGACAACCATCTGCAGTTATCAGTAGACAGATGGATTACCCTTCATGTTCTTTGCCTTACCAGTTCTACACTTGCTTACCTCTCTGCTGTTGTGCATTCCAGGGTATGAAGGGAAAAACCAGACTTACCTGTTCCATGGACTTTAATATTTAGAGTTTTCCTGGGAAATGCAGAGATTAAGAAATGTAGAAGATGTATTGAGTATTTGTACTGGGTAAAAACAGACGTCCATTTAGTTCAGTGATGCTTCTCTAACAGTAGCCTAAAGTCTTAGAAAAAAAGATTGACAGACCCAGATGGCATTTTACAAAGGATGTGAAAGGAACTGAAATGTGAAAAGGCTGTGAAACGACTGACAGCACTGTGTGAGATCTTGTTTTAAACTGCCTCTGCTCAGGGCTGGAGAGTTGCAGTCCATTCACTGACTATGAGTTAGGAATTTAAGACTACCTCATGGCTCTGGATCACTGAGCTGGAGCCACAAAGTATTTACACACCTCCAAGTCAGAGGCTGCAGACATTTAGCATAGGGGTGCAGCAGAGAAATGGCAAACCTGGAACAGATGAGAGGACCATCCATCCCTACATCTTGTCTCCAAGAGTGACCAAGTGAGGATGGTGAGGGAAGAGCATACTCCTGGACAAGCCTGTGGAGATGCAGCTCAGGGACTTCACAAGCCAGAGTTGGTGTCTTGGTGTTTACTAACACCCACCTGTGTTAGTAAATCTCATCCCTGAACTTACCTTCTCATTCCTGAACTTGCCTCTTCTCCTTTTGACTGCCTTCAGCGTTCACAACAGTCGGTGGCAGTGCATTCCACTGCTGGCCTACACAGAACTTGGTCTTTTTTCTTTGTGTGGCCTGCTGCCCACTGGCTGGATGCCTGTTGGAGGCCAAGGAGTACTTCTTGCACTGAAACATTTTGGTCCCTGTCCACCCTCTTCACACCACTCACAATTTTATAGGCTTCTCAAATATTTTCCTGCTGTGTCTTTGACCATCCTTGTCTCCCCTTTCTGAATCTTTGTGGTTTTGTCATTCTTGAAATGCCAAAACACAATTGATTCCTACCCAGCCTCCATGTGCCCTTCTTGATTCTACAGACTTCTGTCACATCCTTCCTGTCTTTCTTTTTGGAATTGAAGAGTCATAACCTGTCATTCCTGCAGGGAAACCAGTCTCTCCCTTTCATTATCCTTGTTTCTTTTCTCAGCCTTTTTCTGTTCTACTCAGTTATTTCTGGTCCCTGGTCTCAAATTTCTTTACTACTTAGGATGCCACAAGCAAATATTACGTTGTCCTTGCATTTTGTCATAGTCTTGCCAGTGTTGGAGACATGATGCTGTGCAGAGTAGATTTTTGAGTCTGATCTAGTACGGCTGTTCGGGGTTCCTCCACTCTTCTACAGCGTTCTAGTTTGCCAAGACCAATCCAAACATTAAAGACCATCTTGAGAAGCTGGATCCATTGATTCCCTGCAAGATACTACAAGAGCTAGATTAATTTATACATTCCTCTACGTGTGTTTAATGTACAGCTACATAAGGTCCTCTTCACTTCCCAATACTCAAAATATGCTCAAATCGCGTGTCTTTATCAGAGTTGTTGGAATCAAAAAAATCATCCTTCCTTTGTTCAGCTGGCCTGTCCTGGTCATGTCATATAGACACAGACTACAGGCGAGTCTGAGAGCTCAGTACAGAAAGAGGCCAATGTTTTTCTTGTTAAAAGTTAAAAAAACCCAACTTACTTTAATGTGGTTTGCCTTGCATTTATTTATTTATTATAATTAAGCATTTGACAGTGAAGGTAATGTCAAAGAAGATATAAACTCCTCTGTCTCTTTTCAGTCTCAGATTGTATTGCATGTAAATTTTCAGAGCCTAGACTAATTGACCATTAAAAAAAAACAAAAACAAAACCACACTTTAAACATTTTCCTTTGGTAGCTTTATGAGAATGTTGGACATCCAGATAAAAAGTCATGGAACCACGTTTCAATGTGCATCCTGAATGGAGGGGGGATACGGTCACCCATTGATGAACAGAACACTAATGGTATGTAAAATGGCAAGCTCAACGACAGCTTTATTGGGAATGAAGAATCAAGTTATCATGCAACACCCAGTGTTAAGTGTGGGCTTGTTTTGATGTGATTTGCACAGTGTTTAGAAGCAATTTTGAACTTCTCGAATGGTTATCCGCCGTTAGAGCACAAGTGCACTCAGGCTGATGTGAACAGAAGTTTATACACAATGCTTTTTATAACTTTCTTCTCTCCTTGCTGCCTTGGAACAAAGACAGTAGATATTCTTCACCCTCTACTGTAGAGGGTCAACTGGTATGGTCACTGGAAGCCTTCTGTAGCATAAGTAAATTCTGGTGTTTTCTGATTGCTAAGGTTTTACAGGTTTTATTTTCCTGATGCCACATAAATGAAACCTGAAAACAAACACCTTTTTCCGTTTAGCTAAGTTTATAGCTGTGTTTCTTCACTTTAGGTTGGTGGTCTGTAATCTCTTTTAGTAGTTACTAGAATAGCAGTACATGAAGTTACATCAAACTCAGATTTATTGGTCTTGGTACTTGCTGGATGATAAAGTTGCAGATTCTTTGACTGGGACAATATATGTGATTCATTCTCACCACTACTGACCCTCATTTTCTTAGATTGTATTTGCCATGTTCCTTCTCAAACTCGTACTGTTAAACAATCCTAAATTTTGTAAACTTGGGAAAAAAAAGTAACAAAAATTAACTGAAGTCTCATTCCCCCAGGTAGCATTACTGTGGAAGATTTGCTGTCTGTTCTGCCATTTGGAGGTCGTTTTGATTTGGTGAGGGTAAAAGGCTCCACTCTGAAAGAAGCTTTTGAGCACAGTGTGCGCAGATACGGCAGTGGAAGCGGGGAGCTGCTGCAGGTTGGAGGTATGCTTGCTTCCTCCCTCTTCTCAGTTTGTTAAACCAGTCATCCCTTCTGCTGCCCTTGTTAGTATTACACCTGGAAGCCTCTTTAAGAATGGAAATCCAGTTTGCCATACATCCCAGCCCTGTGCCTCACGCGTGCCAGCTAACACTATTTACCCTGCTTAACTGAGCTGCTGCAGCACACAGGCCTGTGCAGTAACTTTCAGCAAAGACAGTGTTCACAGTTGGTCCAGTAACCCATAATGGCAGCCTTTTAACACTTCAATTAATTTCTGGAAGAAAAATTCTTCACAGTGAGGGTGGTAAGACACTGAAACGAGTTGCCTCAACCCTGGAGTGTTCAAGGCCAGGTTGGACAGGGCTTTGAGCAACCTAATCTGTCCACAGCAGGCTGGGTTGTAACTAGATGATCTTTAAGTTCCTTTCCAACCTGAACCATTCTATGAGATAATTGAGTATAGCTGTAACACAGCAACAGCTACAACAAACTTTGGGTTTCAGTTCACTGGTAGCCTTCCTGAAACCTCAGATTGGGTCTCTCTGGCAGTTATAGGCAAACTTCAGTTTATCAAAACAGTTTTGTGCCATCGTCTAATGTTTGCTGACAGTTTTAGAGTTAGTCCAGGTGGGCTATGGCATTGTTCCAACGTACGTATTTCTTAATTTGCAGCTCCCCTGTATTTATCCAGACGTGTACTAGGCTATGGTCATGTTTATTTCTGGTCTCTCTGTGATGCAGTGTGGATTTTATTGTTTATTTTATTATTTAGATTTAAATTGTAACCTTCAAGGGCAGGGGCTGACAGATCCCCCTCTCCTTGCCTCTCCCCCCATGTAGACTGGTGATGAGGGCTCTACCCCTCACATGACCTAGAACCCCCACAGCCCCCGTCTCGTACTCTCACCAGTAAGTTACCACATTCTTGGGCACCACTAAGGTAAAGCAGCAGCAGCAGCAGCCCCTCTGCTTGCTGCCTTCCTATGGAAAAAGAAGGTAACTAGTAGCTCTGGACAGGAGCACCAGGGTTGGAAGAGCATGTGTTGTGCTCTGGATGAGCTTCCCTGGCTTCCTGATCAGCAAATTCTTGGCAGTGGTGTTCTGGGGCCCTATCTCTGCCCAAGGAAGGCTCACATCTAGAAATGCTACTTCTACAGTGAGTAGAAACTGCAACTTTCGGGCCTGGCCTGGCTTTCCTTTTTTCAGGACAGTACCTATTATCCATAATAGCTGCTAAGTTAGGCAGGCTGGCTGGCTGGCTTTAAAACAAGTAATTTCAGCCAACATGCCAGGGGAATGACAAAGCACGACTACAGAAATAAGGGAAGGTATTTTTGTCTTGCAGTATCCTAATCTTATGACTAGTAATTTCCTTCCGTAGAGTAGTGAAGAAGAGAACAGACACTCAAATAAGTAACTGAGGTGGGTCAGTGCTTCAGAAATTCTCCAATCTCAAGAATTTTCTTGCATAAAAACTGAGTATCATGCAAGGAAAATAGGGCATTAACTGGTATAATTCAGAACAATACAACTTCAGTCACAGAAGCTGATTTAAAGAATGGGGGATGCTGCTTCTAGCCCTGTATGTTCAACAGGCACTGCATAAAGTGGCATTCAAACATATTTTTGTAGGCATCCATGTGGTCTATGATCTCTCCAGAGCCCCAGGAAGCAGAGTGGTTAGCTTAGAAGTGCTTTGCACAGCCTGCCGAGTCCCAGCCTACGTCCCGCTCCAGATGGATGAAATATACAATGTGACTCTTCCATCCTATATGTTATTTGGAGGAGATGGCTATCATATGCTGAAAGACCAAAATCTAGGATACAGTAAAGGTAAGTATGGCCACCAGCAGGGCAGCAAACACATAAATTCCCAAAGTTAAAAGATCTTTCTCTAGTACAAGTCTCAGATTTGTTGCTTTTACTGGATAGGTTAAATTTGCTTCTAATTTGACTGCTCTGGATTGATAGTTTTGGTTGTAGCAGCTATATTATTTTTCAGCTAAATCACAGAAGTTTCAAAAAGAAACTGAGCCTTATCCATTCAGTGCTGCTTAGAGAGCAGTTCTGAGAGCATGATAAACCAGAAAAAAAGAGAAAAAAAAGAGAAAAAAGCACACTATACAGAATACATAGTATGTGCATGTACTGCCTTGCACTTGTACTCACTACTAAACAATGCATCAAAAAGAAAGGTGCTGTTCTCTTTAGACCTTACATTTCCATTCATATAATTGACATGTACATCTTTTAGAACAAAGGGAAACTTGAAAAATAATTATATAAAAATTAGTTATGCCTAAAAACACAAAAAGGATGTTGGGCTGTATTAAAAAAAAAATTCTTCAAGGACCACATCTACATTTTGCAGAACTGGTAATTTCGTATGTTCTGCTTCTGGATGGTAAAAGCATCCTTTTACCAAAAAAAGTTTTCCTTTTAGAATTGTGTTACAGACTATTTTTTTTTTTGGTTCAACTGGGTGTTTCAATATAAAATTCACTCTCACAGGCAGGATTGGTGTTTTAAATCAAATTCAGCCTACAGCTCGTAAATTTGGGGCAGCTGTAGTTTTCAGTAAGTATCTGTGCATGCAAAACCAAATTCACATAGAAATACTAGGAATGATGAAAGGGAACAACTCAAAAGGTTCTGGTAAACTGTTCCAGTCTAGCAGAGGGGCAAAACTGTAATTACTTTTAAGAGGAAGTTGTTACACTCTAGGATTTTAACAGCTTGGATCAGAAGGGGCTGATGACATGCTTGGCAGCAGTGACGGAGGAGGGTCTTCCAAAAAATCTGCAGCAAATCCACATCATACTTCATGTGCACACAGCAGTGCACAGCCTAGAAATTCTTAAAAAAAAAAAATTTTTACATTTTAAAAGGTAAAATTAATAACTTTGCCAGGTCTACCCACTCTTCCCCAAACAGGTTAGAAACCATCTCCCTCTACCTAAATGTGACTTGGAAGTTACCATCGTAACAGATACAAAACAAGTCAGACAATGCAAAATTATTTTTTTTTTTATTTTTTTTTTTTGTAAAGTACAAGATGCTACCAAAAAGTTGGGCTGCAAGCCACTGCAGATATTTTGTCATGTGCACAAGAAACAACTCTCCACACCCTTATGCTGTCTTGATGTGTACCAATTCAGCATGGCAAACTGTAGAAAACTGCTTTAAGAGTTGAGCTAAACCTGCAATTTTAGACAAGTTCTTAAATTTTGGTTAAGTGCTTGGCTGCTGCAGAGAACACTGTTGGGTTTTTGTTTGTTTGTTTGTATAGGCGAACCCGATATTGAGGTTGTTTCCCGTTACCTCCAGAGAATGAAGAGAGTTTTCCCAGCAGTTGAAGGTCGAATAAAGTTTTCCTCTGGAAGTCTCATTGAAACAAGTCTTACTCTAATGTCTCTATTGCTCACCGTAACGTTCTTGCACACCTGAGTTTTGTTCACGTTCTTGTTTGGAGGAAGGCAGAAGGAGAGATGATGCTGACAAAAGGAAAGAGAACTCTTCTTCTTAAAACTTAAAAGGAATGAGTGCATGTCATCAGTAAACATTATACTGTCTTTAGTCTGGTAGAGCCATTGAAGCACACCGTGCAGAATGAATGGGCAGGATTCCTGACTTGAGTTTGAATCAGCAGGTACCCAGTTCTGAGGTTTCAAGAAGCCAAGTTCCAGTGAAGATTAATGCTCCATCATCTAACAGCCACCAAGCAAAAGAAATGAGCTATTTTTAACTTGTCAAATTCTTTTCACTGCTTTAGCTAGTGAGTTGATTTAAGGATCTGATTCCATTAATGCAAACAAAACTTCTAGAAATGGATTTATTATGGGTGTGTATATTCCTTTCCTTGATCTCCACTCAGGGTTAAAGCTTTCAATCTAAAAATTCTACTTGGCTTCCAGTCATATTTATCCTACCACCATCATCGAGTGAAAGAGCTGGATTAAACTCAGTGTCATTAAAAGCATCAAGTCCATTTACAGGCAGTTGAAAAAGTTTTTCCATTTTAACTTTTGAAGATGCAGCATCTCACTTATGTGTTCCATTAATTAAAGGATGCAATCAAAGCTCGATTTGATATTGATCAGTTTAACAACTTGACTATAGCTACTTCCCTATTTAATATGCCCAGTTTGGGGCCTGTATCTAGAGTGAGAACGCAATCTGCGATTATGTTTTATATAAATATGCTCAATTTTACACCTTCTTCCAAAGACCAACTCACAGGACTCCAGACTACTACTGTGTCTCAGCAGTGTTCAGAGAGAAGGTCAGATACACACATTGGCTCCTCCAGCACTGTGGCAGCCTCTGAAATAGCCCAGAAATTGATCTTTTTACAGCATAAGGTGGCTTTATGATATCGTGATAACTCAAAAGCCTGTCTCTCCTAGCAGAAGGCCATGCTTATAGAAGGCAACAGTTGTAGGAAAGGGGCTAAAGAATATAAAATCAGAAATTGCATTAAATGCTAAGTGCACCTTTATCAGGAAGTGTTTTGCTTAAAAATGAATGCAA
This sequence comes from Megaceryle torquata, assembly GCA_024611175.1. Taxonomy (NCBI): domain Eukaryota; kingdom Metazoa; phylum Chordata; class Aves; order Coraciiformes; family Cerylidae; genus Megaceryle; species Megaceryle torquata. The sequence goes on along the minus strand of JANIJG010011723.1, from coordinate 93,719 downwards.
ATGATGATTATTTTTTCTAAGATTGTTCACAGGTGGAATTTTGACAGCAGCACGTTTCTCTGGGCTGTACTGAACTGATTATCAGTGTTTTGAATAAACCTGCTCTGTTTTGCTTGAAAGTGCACTGCACTCTGTTTTCAGACTGAAACTACTTACCTGTACAATTCACTGCACCCGCAGACTTCAAGACGAAGGTGCATCAAGATAAACATCCAGTATGCTTAAATTTCAAGACCTCATTAGTTTCCACATAAGTTCAAGGATTGTGCATGAAAAGATCTGGACTAAACAGCTGCATTAGGTGAGCTGTGGTAGAACAGGGAGACAAACAACTTGAAACACTACTATTTATGACATGGCACGGGTAATTTGTCAATAGCAGCCCCCTTAAGTTATTAATTTAGGGAATGGTCTTCCCCAAATCAACATAAAACCAGTACCAGAGAGTTCACTTAAGAGACTGAGCTGTACCTGCGTGCCCAGTTAGAGACTGAACAACTGCTTTAGCATACCAAGAGAGAAATAACAGGTTTTTTTACTGTCTTTTCACAAACAGAAAGAAATGATATGCAGAAGTAATGCAGAGAGATAACACAAATTGTATTGATGAAGAAACACTAATACTGCATTAGATTGGTCTGTTTGTAAAAAAGAAAAAAAGGGGTATTGTCTGCAAATTAAAAATGAGGAATGCCTATTAAAATATCTCTGTACAGTTCTGTGAGCAAAACTTAAAAATCCACACCTGAAAGTCCTTTTCAAAGTCATTTATAAAGGCTGGACAAAAAAGATTTACAGGAAAAATTTCCACACATTTTTTTACACACTATTACATTTTTATGAAATGCTACAGACTCACATCCTCTTTTCTAAGGCTGTTAAGAGGATGTCAGAAAAAAAACCTGACAAACCCAAATATGAAATAGCAGGAAAATAAAGGCTAAGGTAAAAGTCAAAACCACTTTTCACACCCATTATTATAAGAGTGCTTTAGATTTGAAGGGCAGATAGTAAATTACACACACAATTTTCCATGCTCTCAGACAGCATGAAGGCCAAACATAGTTCTGAGATGATCTGTAATGCAATAATTAAATCATGTAATTTTGCTCTAAAGAACAAAAAAACCCAAAACAGTAAGATTTGTTAAGACAGTTAAAAATAAGTTCCTGGGAGCATTCTACAACTTTTTCAAATGTTTTTTTCTACATATCCTTTAAGGAAGACAACAGTAACTGCTCTTTTAGCAAAGCATACACTGGGTGATCTCCCAGCTGTCTTATTTTATGTCATCCTGTAATTTCACATGCAGAGTTTTTGGGGAAATTAATTTGGCTTTTACTGATAACAACTAAAACAGAGTTGAAGTAAAAAGTACAGATACATTATTTAATTATAATTGGTATTCAATGTTTGTGTCTTTATTGCATAAAGAGATTTTTTTGAATTTAAATTTTATGTTATTTACAGGAAAATATACAATGCAAGGTCAAAATGCCACATGTCCATTACAGTAGCAAACAGCAGATGTTTCTACTGAGTGTCCAGCAAGGTCCCCGCATTCACATCCAACAAGACACCGAGCTGGCTTCCTTCGGACCCTGTTAAGCAGTAATGGAGAAAAAAAAACCAACTTACTAAGTTTGAAAATGCATGTTTACTTACAAATGACTGGCCTGAGCTGCAGTGATTAATGGTATTTGAAAATATCAACTTGAAGCTAGAGTTAAGGAAGGCTATTGCTTTCAAGTTTTTTATAGTATTTCTTAAAATAGTTTCTTCTATCTCTGGAAGTTCTCGTCTCCCAAATTCATAACTGCTAAATACAATTTTCTTAACAGCAATTTTGTTCTGGAAATGGCACTGGCATGATATCTTTTCTACTGAATTTCTTTCCCTTCTCTGCTAGGAATGCTTCTCTCTCAGCTGTCCCTCTTCCTTTGCAAAGGTAGAATTCAGAATGGGCATTTTCAGCTCTCCTTAGAGCTTGTTGTACATACGATGCCATTGAACACAGCCTGTATCAAGTGATCCACCACACAGCCACACTGGTACATATAGCAGGATATACCTTCAAGATACCAGATCTCAAGGGTGGGAAGCAGACTGACATCCCCACTCATGAAAATGTTCCCATTTCTCCAATCATTGTTTCCCCTGCTGAAAACAGGAACATACTCAAAATTTCCAGGATGCTGTTTTCACTTCAAATGCTGACTGACCTGAGTTTTTTCTGTTCCTCACTGTAACCACAAACACATTTTGGTATCAAGCAACTCAGAAGGAACCAGTGTCTGCTGAACAGAGAAAACAGTCACTGGAATGATTCCCCCCACCCCCAGTATAACTGGTACCTAAGTAAGAACCAGCCATCGCTTTTAAACATCCCCATTACAGTTGTTTGGGGGAAACTCTTTTCTTTCCAAGTGGCTTCACAGTCTAGTTGCAGTGACTGGGAGGAACTTTTTTTTTGTGTGTGTGTATAGATATGTAAGGCTCTGAATGAAAATTGCTGCCCTTCTCCCACACCTGCTCCACCTTGCAGTTCCCTTCTCATAGTGATGCCTCCTAAGCTGCCTTGCTCAGTCCATCACAGCCCTAGTACACTCACGACCAGGTCCTGCTGTCAAACACCACAGCAGCAGTACTTTGTTCTGTGCTAGTCTCACGACACCCAAAATAGGAAAACAGCCAACGTTCCTCATTAGAAGAGTTTTCCTTTCCTGTGCTGAAATCTGGGCCAGTGAATTCCTTTGCTCCGTTCCCATCAGCATTAGTCACAAGAGGACAGGGGAAGACCAGCCCTCAACTCTGAGGTTTCATTAGGACCAGAGGTAGCATCAGAGGTCCCTCCTTAGCAGGTGGTTTTCTGAAACACTGCAGAGCAGTCAGGCAGCATCACAGTTACACAGAACAAGGGGATGGATTAAGAAGTTGTATAAACCATAACCTTGATTTAAATTAAATATTCTTGATTTGGTTTTGAAAAACAAGTATTTCACCCCTATTAAATAATACACACCGTTATGGAATCGTGGCATGGTTGGGGTTGGAAGGTGCCTCTGGAGACCATCTGGTACAAAATACAAGCAGTACCACCTAGAGAGCTGCCCAGGACCATGCCCAGATGGCTTCTGAGTTTCTCCAAGGAGACTCCACAGCCTCCCTGGGCAACCTGTGACAGCACTCACACCCTCACAGTGAAAAAAATATTGCCTGATTTTCAGAGGAACCTCCTGTTTTCAGTCTGTGCCTCCTGCCTCTGGTCCTGTCACCGGGCACCAATGAAAACAGCCTTGTTCCCTCCTCTCTGTACTCTCTATTCAGGTATTTATACATGTTAAAAAGATCCTCTGAGCCATCTCTTCTCTATGCCATCTCTTCTCTATGCCATCTCTTCTCTATGCCATCTCTTCTCTATGCCATCTCTTCTCTATGCCATCTCTTCTC
>JANIJG010011723.1:22500-87031 GCA_024611175.1 Megaceryle torquata | reverse complement strand
GTATGATCCTGCTCTGGCAGGGGGGTTGGACTCAAAGATCTCCAAGGTCCCTTCCAACCCCTGACATCCTGTGATACTCTGATCTTCTAGGTTTGGATCAATTCTACTTTAGGTTAGTTATGATCATAGAATCGTTTCAGCTGGAAGAGACCTTCAAGATCATCAAATCCAACCTTATTCCTAGTCCTATCAAAACCACTAAACCATGTCCCCAAGCACAACATCTACGCAGCTCTTAAACACCTCCAAAGTTGGTGACTCCACCACCTCCCTGGGCAGGCTCTTCCAATGCCTGACAATCCTTTCAGTAAAGAAATTCTTCCTAATACTCAGCCTGAACCTTCCCTGGTTCAACTTCAGGCCATTTCCTCTTGTGACAAGTGATAAGACAAGGGAGAACAGACCAAGTCGCACCAACTCACTTTATAATTTCCCCAATACTCTTAAAACTATAAGCAGTAAGTATGCTAAAGCACTGTCAAAAATTTCAGATTTATCCATGAATATAAAAGCCAATAATTGTTCATCAGAAACATTAGGCACTCAATTTTGGTTTTAGGATTTAAAAGATACATCCCATTCCTTTTATGTCTTTCACAAGATTTCTTAGTGGCTTTATACAGACAGAGCTGTCTTGATAACAGAGCTTTGGTCAGATGTGTTGTTCAGATGGCTGTAGTCAGATAATACTTCTATACACTTGGGAGGTCTTTGTTTTAATTATTTTTTTTTATTATTATTTCCCTTTCCTTACTTTAAGGTCAAAACCACTCAAGCCCTCTCAAAGGCCCACCACAATAAAGGGAACAAAAAAATTAACAGTAAAGGACTGTGATGCAGCACACAAGTGAAAACTAATTTTAAGTTAGTATGAAATAGTCATTCTGATATACTATACCAGCCTTATTCTGATTTGCATGTTCTTTGACAATCTTAACAAATTACTATTCACAATACTGTTTCTCCCCCGACAGACACGGCCAACTCAGCATCTTTCCACAACAAGGTATTAGAATCTATTTATAGACCCACTTGATTTTTAAATCTGCAGCAGCTTTCATCAAGCATTGCAAAGTTTGGTACTTGGAATCTTAAGGGATTTCATATACCACAATAAAGCAGTATTTTCACATCTAAGATGTAACTTTTACTAACCTCTCAGCAGTGTTATCAGAGAAACCAAACGATGCTCCTGAAACAGCTGTTCTAACTTACAATGCAAGTAATAGTCTGTGTACAGTTCCAACGTATTTTTGAAGAGAATTCTTCCTCCCATCAAGAGGTGATGCAGCCAGTCAGGAATGTGGAAAATTACCCTACCTGCAAAGTTACAGTAACACGTTTGTAAGGTTCTCCTAATAATGATGATAAAGGAGTCACTTATTGAAAACAAAAAACAAAACCACAAACCCAAACCAAACCCCAAACAAACAAACAAAAACCCCAAACAAACCAAAACAAAACCAAACCCAAACAAAAACCCAACCAAACTGCAAGCAAACAAACTATCCCACACTCACACAAAAAATGTGCAAAAAAGCAAATAATGTTGTTTTGTTAGTTCAACACTGGAAAGATATTCTCCACTATTACCCAGATAGTTTAATCAAATAGCTCCTTTTACTATTTTTATTAATTAGTTCTCAGAATGTACAAGCTACATAGGCACATTTGAGAAGAAGGAAAGGAGCTACTCCCCTAAGTTCATACTCTGAGATGCAGAAAGAGAGAAACAAACCAACTGAGCAACAATAAGCAAGATAAATTAGGAGCAAGATAAATCATCTGAGCAAGATAAATTATGCTATTTTAGTGCAGCAACAAGGTCTTTATAAAGAATGGCTGTGTTCCTAAGTTGTATACTATTAAATTTGCAAGTGCTGAATTATATGCAAGTACTACAATAGAATTTTATTTCTTACTAAAAAAACTGAACTTCCTGTTTGGCACGAAGTATAAGAATAATTAAGAGAAATCACTTCTTACCAATATACATTAAGTAGTCATAGACTCCTTCTACAGTCATCATTTCCATGAAGTAGTTCTGATTTTGTCGTCTTTCTGTATTCTCAGAGCGGTTTGCATTATTCTTGAATAAATCATTGAAAAGCTAAAAATAAAAACAAAACATTGAAAACACTGCATTCAAAGGCGAAAGGATAACCATCAGACTGGTGGTTTGGTAGGGTTTTTTGTAGGGGTATTTTTGTGTTAGGGTTTTCTTATCGTTTGGGTTTGTTTTCTTTTTGTTGGTTGGTTAGTTTGGATGTTTTGTTTTGGGTTTCAGGTTTGTCTCTTTTGTATAGTTAATTAAAAGTAGCTTTTTTTCCCCAGAGCTATCAAAGAATGAATCAGTTTTCCATTAAAGTTTATTAAAAAAAAAAAAAAAAAAAAAGACACAAACTTCTTCCATGCCATCTTGATTATTTATAGTAAAAACTTAATGAATCTTTGTAGTTACCAATGGTTTTCTGTGTGGTTTGGGTTTTTTTTCATTTAACCCATTTCTTTTTATTCCTTTATCAAATTTTCTCATGTTCCAACCCCCCGTCTCTCCTTTTCCTTGCCTTTGATTCTTCCACAAAACATATACTACTTGTAAAATCCCAAGATAGTCTTCTCTGCATCTCATTAGGTGTCCCATACTACCTAGGCACACCTCCTTCCATCCCTTCCCAAGCCCTCCAAGGCTGTGGGCTCCAGCAGCTGGAAAGTGTGAGGTCTGAAGAGTCTTGAGGCTCTTCACATTTGACAATACCTAGCAATCACCATTAACAGTTTAAACTGTCTTATCGCCCAGCTGTTGATATAAAGATCAGGAAGAATTTATATAAAATAACTGCTGCCTTATGAAAAGAAAGTTCAAAAGTTTATGCCAAGTTTCTAAAAAAAAAAAATATTCCCAAATTAGAAGCAAATGCAACATAATTACAGCGTTGCCTAGGTTGAGAAGATTTCTACTGACACAGATTTTTCTGTATCACTCCTCAATTAATAATAGTTCCAAGGAATGGGAAGTAATTTCCTTCTATGTGATTCACTTTCTTTAGAGAAATTCTCACTGAAATAAGTAAGGCCATAAAAACTGAAATCACAACAAGCTCTAAATCATGCAAGTCTTTAAACAGAATGCTCTGCACTCTCAGAAAAAAATGACATCAGGGAATTTGGCAAGACTTGAGTTTTGACTTGTACTTCTTTAGGCCCTCTCTTTTGTTAAGTGCCAAAATCCTGGCATTATCTTCACAAAGTTCACTCAAATTAAACAACACCAAGTTATTACATAAATTCCATGAAAGAGCAAATATGGTTAATGCACTGGTGAATGACTGGTATCCAGGAAAGTAACTAACCTAAAAAGAACACGTAATTATTCACACCTACTGTATGAAAGCGTCCTGGTATGTTGTTTAAAAACCCCTGTATAAACTGAAGTCTATATCCTCCTCAATATTGAACCCCGGACACCGGGAAAATCTTAGCTGAATTATTGTAATTTAAACAAGAACCTCATTTATTTTTTAGATACACCCCACGACCTGACAGAGGTGATACACACTGAGCTAACTCAAAGCAGCCCATTGTGCAATGTAGATAAAGGTTCAGAGGAGTGTGTAGAGGCCAAGCTAAATGAATAACAGCAGCCCAGTAGGTGAACTATTAAAAACCAAAAACCAACAAAAAACTAACCAAAACCAAATGCGAAAAAAAAAAAACAACCAAACCAAAACCCCAAGTCCCAAACCTGAAGGCTATCTTAGGGCAAAGCTTTCTGACTTTGAAAAATTATTTCAATTTTCAGCAGCATCTTTTTAACGTTGTAGGTACCTCTGCATACGGATAACTGGCCTGTCTTACACCTTCATTATAATGGTTCCTTGATCACTGTCACGCTCTGAAAGCTTAGACTTTTGCACACAGCATTTCAAAAGGAACAGCGTATCAATGCCTGCCAAAGCCACAAAGCCAGTGAGCAGTTTCTATAAAGCGCATACACTGCACTATTCCAGTACAAGTGTGCATTCTACGGTCACCAGCAATGCGCGTCTGGAGGATGCGGCCAACATAACATAAAGCATCATTAACATTCCTGCTTAGAAGGTGGTTTGCACTTTCCAAGATTTTGTCTCAGAGGAAAGCCAAGTGAAAAAAAAAAAATACAATTTGCTATCTAACACGAAAGTTAAGATTATATTCACAATTCAGATAAACTCAGGACTTTAATGTTTCTGAGCGCGTTACTATTTGAGAAATGATGTAATGATGTAAAGCTCACTGTTGTAATTAGACCTAAAAAAGAACAAGTAAGACAAAACTCCGATGATCATTATTCATATCTTCAAGATTAAACAGTAAGTGTAATTGTAAACATTAAATATTCTTAAAAGGCTTTGAATGAGGAAATTCCATGGATTGATACCAGTTAATAATGGAAGCCAAGCTCTTGAAGCGAAAGAAAGATAAAAGGCCTGTGTAAGGAAAAAGATCAAAGTAACCCCTTGTGCAACAGGCTATCTATTGTACCTCGATGGGAAAAGCTAGTGAATTAAATCTGAATGCTTACATAAGGTGCCTAATAGAAAAAACACAGTTACTCAACAGTTGGTGAGTGTGTATCTAAACACACGCCCATACATTCTGGCATAGGTGCAAAGTTTATAAAAGCAATACCACAATTACGAACAATATCCATAGCCAGAGGCATGAACCTCTCCACTGTTTTTCCTACTCATTTGTGAAGTCCAGATGACTACAGCCAAATGGCAAGAAGAAGGAATGTATGGAGTGTCCTAGCTGTACAAGTTAGCATGTAGAATAACAACCCTGTCTTCCACCAAGAACTACGTATAAGCATGCGTCATACTGCTGGTGTTCCAAAAGCAGTTTTTATGGCTGTTGGCAGGTCATCACAAACCAGCAGAACAATGCTTTGTAGGCCTATTTTGCAAAGCCTGCATCAGATGGGAAGTCCTGACCTTTGTATATTCTGAAGATGATGGAGCTGCTTACAGACCTTCAGAACAAAAGCAGAGCAGGAAAAGTCAGGAATCCTATCGGTACCTTTACAGGGTGGGGTTTTGTTCATTTGTTTTAACCACAGAGGTTGGCAACTCTTTCAATCTAGTGGATCTGACACAGGATAAAATCCAGTTGCTACTGGCTGTACTCAGGCTGACTACCCACATTCATTATGCATTTTTAACTAGAAGTCTTTCTGCCAGTACTTAAAGCATGCAAAAGTACACATGCACCAGGAATATTCAAAAGAAGCAGAATGCAGAAAAATCTCTCGGAGGAGTAGGCACATTTCTTATTGAACTCAAGCTTCCACCTGCCCTGACAGACATTCAGGCATTTCTTTTTCAGCCAGCTGATGAAAAGGTAGCCTGGGTGTACCCTATTCATGGCAATACAGTTGGCAGCACAAGCACTGGGGAATGTGTAGTGTTCTCTAGGCAGATTCCAACATGTTGATACAAGAATAAACAGATCTGCGACAGACAGGGTGCATGGGAACACTGGGGCAATACGAGCATCAGTTGAAACTTGACTCTAACGTTTACCAAAAACTTCTGTGTTGACGAACTTTTTTGCTATGAGATAACATGCCCTTCTTACAGATGGCCACTCAGAAAGTGAAAACCTTCTGTCTCTGGCTGCCTGCCAGATCTCCTCATTGACTCCACACAGGTACCTCACACAATCTTGGTACAGACATTTAGCATTCATCTCCATTACCAGGAGGTAATGGTGCCAGGCATGTGTCTTCACAAAGATGTCACATGGCATGACAGAAAAACTGCAGAACTGAACAACCTATGTCACAAGTACTTGGGCTGTAGGGAGGGGTGTTACCTCAAGTCTACCTTTGGTGTGACCTTTGGACTGAACACCCTTGGTGCCTGCATTCCCAGACAGCGTTTTCCAGCTAGTTTCATCTGAAATAAATTCAGTTAATGAAGTCTAAGGCAGCTCCATATATGAAAAAAAATAAATATGATGAGCAGAGATGATCAGGAGATATGCTTCCAAAAAGCATCACTGATCTGGACTAAAACAGTCTGGCAGATGAAATCCATGTGGCTTACAAATCAAATCCAAGATGTGCAAGATGTAGAACGGAGCAGTGCCCTGGCACAAAGCTTTTCCTAGGTGTGGGCTGACTTGAGAAAAAACTTTCTTACAAAGATAGAACAAGCAGCCCAACAAATCAGCAAGAGGGTGAATTTCATGATGTGCATGGGAAGACTTGGCAGAGACCATAACAAAAACACATCACAGGACATCAGATGTCTAATACTTACACTTACATGGTAAGTGTCTGTGCTCTGACTAAACTGATGGATGGGAAAGTAGTGGGAAAGCAGTCAGCACAGGAATTCCTTATGCATACATGTCTTTGCTGCTCAAAATTAGTAGCATAATTTGAGCACAGATACTGACTATCTGATCATAGAACTGTCTTGCAGCATCACCCAAGGCGAAGTGTCTTGAGTGCCCATCATTAAATAATAATCACAGCTCTGCAGGAGATACACAGGAGTCTGAAACATTCCACCCCTTTACAGCAAATGGGTCCCCTTTCTTCAGGGAAAGAAAAAAGAAAATCTAAAATATATGTAGAACCAATTACTTATTCATAAAACAGCTAACTAGAATCAAGTGGCTTAGAAAAACAGTGAACTCACGCCCACAACAGACAGTGAGCAGGAGCACAGGGCTAGAGTTAGCTTCATCTTTTTTGCTTTCTGCAAAGAAACTTCTACGTCACCACACAAGCACGTCCTAGAGGGTAATCAGCAGTGCTAGCACTGAGTTGATGAACCTGTGTCTCCACAGGAGTGCATGCATGGACAGTCAGCCAGCGCTGATAACGAGGATTCCCCCACAATACTATTTCTGAAAATGACATTAGAAAACAGAAGGTGGTGAAGTTCTAGGCTTTGTTTAAGGAAACTTCAGGATTCCAAAATGATAGCCAAAGTGCAGACAGCTCTTTGCTTTCCTGCCGAAAAGAATGAATTGAGCTGGAATTTCTGTACATGTGGTTTTTTCACAAGAATAACTTACCAACACTTCAGGTAATGAGTTTGTATTTTAACTGAGCAATGCTACATACTTTTTTGCAGTAGCAAAATACTGGGGACAGACTTTTTAGCAGGGCCTGTTGTGATAAGACAAGGGGTGCTGCTTTTAAACAAAAAGAGGGAGATTTAGACTAGAGAGAAGGAAGACATTTTTTTACACTGAGGGTTGCGAGACCCTGGCCCAGGTTGCCCAGAAAGGTAGTAGATGCCCCATCCCTGGAACTATTACAGGTGAGGTTGGTCAGGGCTCTGAGCAACCTGCTCTAGTTGCATGTGTACCTGCTCCCTGCAGGGGGTTGGACTAGATGACCTTGAAGGGTCCCTTCCAACCCAAACCATTCTGTGATTCTGTGATTTCAACCTCAGAAACAGTGCCCCAAGGCAAGAAAGGACTTGAAATGAAGAGTACTAATTCTGTGTATGCACATGTTAAGGTAACACTACAATACTGACTTCAAGTTTAGAATACAGAATACAAACAACAGATTTAACTGCCATTGTATTTAATCAGTATAAAAGTGGAGGATGTCCCTGCTCTCAGCATGGGGGTTGGACTGGATGACCTCTACAGGTCCCTTCCAACCCTGACATTTCTATGTTTCTATTAACTCTATAAACACTGAGCTTGGGTCTCTGAAATTCTAGTCCAGAAACAATACTCTTCTGTAAATTCCACAAATACATTAACACTCTGAAGTAATCTAACACAGAAATATAAAGACCATTGTCTTTTTAAAACCCCTGAAGCTAATGTTAGTCTTTCAAGTAAGGTTTACCAGGCTCTAATAACAAATATATGAAAATTAAGAAAGGAAATATCCTACAGTCAAGTGAAAGGTTAAAAATGGAAATGCTGGGCTTCAACTGTAGCAATGATAGAAAATATACTTGTTATACAGTAAATGTATTATGTATGCTAGACATTAATGAACTGTATGCTAATGTTTTAAAGGAAGATGAACAGATACTAGCACCTTAGCAATTTTGGCTTGTACACTTTGAGAAGTCACGCTACTCCTACTCTCCTACCATCATCTCCAAATCCAGTAAGAATTAAGAAAAAAAAAAAAAAAGTACAATCTCCACAATGCACAAAAATCATTCAGATTAAGGTATTCACACAACAGAGGACAACAAAGCTCTCTGCAATACTCTTCTCTGTCTGGTGAAAAGACAACACAAAATAGATAAGCCATTATATTTATACTTTTTTTTTTCTTTTTATTCTCTGTGTTTTCAGAGCATGGTCAATTTTCCCTATTCCTGTAAAGTGGGGAAGGAAGATAACTTACTGTACCTTCTTGTTGTTTTCAGAAGTGGGACTCAAAATAGTAAGTTCAGGCCGACTTGGCTTAGGCTTGGGAGATTCACAGGAGTTGATAAAATTCATGATGAATGGTTCCAAATGCTGACCTTTCTGAAATAAGATAAGTGACACATCACTTGCATAATAATAGAATTAAAAAACCCCACAACCAACCAAAACAACAACAAAAGAGATTCCAAACAAATTTTTGACTAGCCTATATTTTAGTAAGCACACAGAATTATTGAAGTTAAAATTCTGGCAACCTGGAAGACTTACCTCTTTCATTAGTTTACCTGGAACAGATTTTATAATTTTACCTGTAATTAGAAACAAACAAACAAAAACTTTGTTATCACAGCCTGATCTTAAAGATATTTTGCTCTGCTGCATTTTATTTACATTGTCTAATACTTTATTTAAAAATACAGTAGTTTTAAAAATCTGACTTTTTTTTTAATTTGGCACACAAGCTAAGAAAATAAAGTCTTGATATAGCCAACTAATAATTTAGTGCTCTTCAATAAAAGATACTTAAATATGAAAAATATACAGGTGATTATCTGAACACTTTTTAAAAAACAAAGCAAAGCACTCTAGATTTGACTTTGAAATAAAGGCTTTAACATAAACAGATGTAGCACCTTAACAGTAGTACTATATAACACCAGTATAGGCAAAAATTTCTGTATTTAATTTCTTCATCCATCATAAACATATCATGAAAGAAAGCAAAAAAAAAAGTGAGATTCTCCTCTTTCCCTCTAAAGATCAGCTAATCTGGAGAGATTCTGGAAGGATCCAGTCTTGAAAATACTGGAAAATAAAGTTTTACAAATTGGACAGGCTGCAGCCATGGTCATAAAAATCAGCTCTTCTTTCCTGTTAAGGATGCAAAACAGTAACTACAAATGCTGAAAAATGGATTTGTTCTATTTTAAGGAAAACATTACTGTAAATATAGTCCTTATCTACATGTCATTAAATTTGGAGCTTACATCGCAAAGTATGTACAGTGATCAAATGATAATAATAAAATCTCTCATCCTCACAAAAAGTCCTACTGAAGTGCCAAGACTCATAAAGATGATCTTTGTGAAAGCGAAGCATAGTCTCAGACACAAGATGCACTACAGTAAACACCATAATTATAAGCTCTTTCAGCAATGTACAGCTGTATCTAGAGGGGAGGTCTGAAATAAAACAAAACCTTTCAACTGGAGAACGACCACCAAAAAGAATCTCATTCACCAACTAAGTAAGCGCACTAAGAGAATGGTCACCCCACTAGGCTCACACTGTGACCCGGAGGGGAGAAGGAGAAATGCAGTAGCACAGTTCAGACACATCTCTCCCAGACCGTGCTGGTGCCAGAGCCACAAATGCTACAATGCACAATGACAGAATGGCTGTGAGATTGACATCAGCTCAGCCCCACTACCCCGAGATAGCGACACTGCAGCCAAGCTGTGAAGTCACACTGCGGTCTACTTTTTGAATTTATGAGCAGCTATTACATTAGACAGCAAGAATTTCTCAACTTCTCAATTTCCATTTGACCTGCCTATGTCACAAGCAGCACTGCCTCAGTAACTCCCATTAAAAGAGATCTAGCTAATACTAGGTATTAAATACTGCAGTTTTCAGATTAAATAAACAGACTTTAGTCAACTAACAACCAAAGGTAGTTTATATTAAGAAGTCACTGATATCGTCACACCTGTTAACAGTGACAATACCACAAGACTTCCTGAACTATGAAATTTGTTAGAGAAATGTTATCACCTTGCTCACTGACACAAAAATTCAAAACCTTAAAAACTTAAAAACATTTTTTTTCCATAATCTCAAAATGTCTTTTTTCTTCAAGGAAAAAGTATCAGCATATCTTTGAATCATAGAACAGCATATGTTGGAAGAGATCTTAAGGGTCACCTAGTTCCAACCCGCCTGTGGAAGGGTCACCTCCCACTAGACCAGGTTGCTTGCTCAGCTGAAGGCTGTGAAGAAGTAGAGTTCTCAGTACATGCATCCATCTCCTTACACAAGAGTTATTCATTACTACTGTCATTCAGTCACAGTATCTATGGTATAAGTATTTGTCAGCATAAACAACCAGCACATTACATACCAAGATTCACATCAGGCAACATTTTATCAAGAAACTGGGTCTCTCCTCCATTAGGGGACAGGAAGTCAGCTAAAAGCTGGCTGTTACTTAGTTCTGGGTGTTGCAGAAGTTTCTTTGAGACAGAAGCAAAGAAAGTACTTTTAAAATAATCTTTAAAAAACAACTTCTCTATAGCAAAAAGATATTCAAAAACAATTGCCATAGATACTGTCATTTACAAAACATTTCTGGTTTCAGTTATATGAAACTTCAACAAAGTTTTATTTACGTACTTGAACCCTTTCTATAACTCAAGTTACTTGGAAGCAAACAAACAAATAAAAAGGCAGATATTCTTTTATTAGTTCTATATCATTAGTTTTAGAATAGTCTTTGCTCCAAAAGTATGTTTGATACCTGCAGATATTCCTGAAACTCCTCTCTCTTTGATTTTAAGAACTCATAGTTCTTGGGGCCAATGATTCTCTTTGAGGGAAGCTGGGCATCAGGAAACGTACCTAATAAATGTATCAAGATAATGAAATCATTCTTGTAACATAGTGAACTTTGATTTTATTATTTTAAATTTCATCTCAGCACTAAATGACAATCACAGCAGTAGGAAAGATGGAGAACATACCGTGAAATTCTGTTAGCTTTGACTCAAGCACATAAAATTCAAGATACCTCCTATAGACAGACCAGTGTTCAGGTTCATGCCCAACTGGGGTAAAAACAAAACACAACACAGAAAAAAAAACCTGTTAAAAATAAACCAGGTTTTATGCCACTTGAGAGACAAACTAAGCAATAGCAAATGTATGCTGGATTATTACCCCAGCCAAGATATTTCACTGTTGCATTAAAATGCATACCTGGGTAGACAGATATGATAATAGCATAGAAATTATCATCTAATTTAGAGGATCCCTAAAATCTAAACAATGGAGCACTGCATAACTTCAAAATTCATCAGGGCTGACGTTCATAGTTTTAACCAAATGATTTGCAGAAATACTACTTGTTGAATACTGTCCTTCTGCACCAGTAGCTTGAATCCTGACCACTCTTTCTCCTGGAAGATATCACTAAGTAACTCTTAAACATTTCCTGTTTATTGTGGAAGTCTTAGTTTGACTAACACTAATCTATGCAGCCACAGGATGATACTATTTCCCCCCCACTCAATTTGGATGTATTGCTATCTAGACACTGATAAACTGCCTGCAAGCCAGGATGGTTTGTAATATGCAAAATATTTTCATTTTGAACTACTTTTTAAGGTTACATAAAAAATTACTTATAGTTCATTAATTGTAAATTCAGAGTGGGTGAAAGAAAAATATGGCAAATGTTTATCCATATTAATTTCATTTTTAATATGAATCCAAAATTTTTGGAAAGGCAAAATCTCAAACTTTGGCATGAAGTCTAAATGGAACTGCTTCATTCTGAGGGGTCAGTTCTCAACCTGCAAATATGAAACATGATCATTTAGCTCTCAAACATATTACCTCAGAATTTTCAAGTCACTATTTCAAAATCAGAACGTGTATGCAAAATAAACTGCAACTGCCATCAGAATACAGCTCACTAGAATATTTTTTGTTCACTTTTAAATGACATTTTATTTATCCACACAATTGCATACCTGCCCTTCTATCATTTCTCTCTACATCAATGCAGAACACAGGAATTCTTTCCTTCCTGTCTTTTCTTTCCAAGGAGGGATCATCAAAAAAATCAACATATGGGATGCTAATTTTCCATGCAGCAAGGTTGCGGGGTGTATTTGGGGTACTAACAGCCTCCTCAGGAGAATCATCTTCCATCACCATAACACCTTCTTCAATCTGTAAAGATTCAAACATCAAGATCTATAGTTCTATTTTAATTGGTTCTGTCTACCTTTGCAAAACTTATATACAGTAATGAAACCTAAATGGAGTCTTTAAGCATGTGTCACTAAGCAATAAAAGACAAAAAAACTAATGTCATTAATGGAGTTCTCAAATAGAGGAATTTCTATTTTTAGATCCACTGCAAATTAATTTGGATTTAGCAACTTTTAGTGAAATCTGAACATTTTTGTAACAGCACTGAGCTCCGTATCTGATACTGAAAGAAAAAAAGGAAGGGGGGAGGGGGGCAGAAGTACTAAAAGAGACAGCTGGGAGAATGCCTTGGGCTCAGACTGAATGCTACAGGACACAGCTTGGGTCCAGCAGATTCAGCTTCACTGCTTTTTCCAGCATACAAGGACCCACAATGAAGACCTGAGCTTACTAGATCAGGTCAAGACACTACCAAAATGTAAGAGACAGAAGCCAGCAGTACATCAAAGCTACCAGGTCTCCCACCCCCACAGCTGAATACAACAATGTTGTGGACACAGGAGCCTCACTTGCGCTGCAAGTTGCAGCGCATCCATGATTGGAACTGAATTATTCCTGCAGCCCAGAGCTATTTTAAGCAAAGCCATCACAAGCATTCCTGCGTTCCCCATCAGCTCCAGTTCCAGCATCACGCTCCCAGAAACAGATGCACCAGGGAGCCAACTGACCCAATCCCTGCTGGCTGCACACAGAGCAGCTCCAGTGCATGGTGTTCATCAGCTCGAACTCCACGCTGTAAAACACAACACTGATTCTTCCGTACGCAAGCAGACCTCCCAAAGTGGTGCCATGTGAACACTGAAGAAATCCTTTTCAACAAGAAAGAAATCCTATCAACATCAGCTATTTATTTCTCCAAACAATGCTTAATCCAATTGTCATCTTCACCACACAGGAGAAAAAGAATAATAACAAAGTGACTCAAAAGAATGAAAATTATTTTTGCAAATGAGGAGACAGCGTCAGTGAGAAGGAAGGGTAAGGTTGACCTTAGACTCAAATAAGACTCAAAAAATAAAGCAGAATGGAGAATATGTGGAGAGATTAGCCCTCACTAAAGATGTGCTCGAGAAAAAAGTTCTTGTGTTTTCACAAGTGTAGGCAAGCAGCTGAAAAAAAAAGAGTAGTCCTATCTCCCTAAAAACCCTGAAATGATCTGAATCTAACTTAGCTGGCTGCCATGCTGCAAGGGCTTCTAAAACACTGCAACCCTGCAGGGAGGCAGGCACTGCCTGGCGAGGAGCAACCCAAACCCATCATCCTGCTTCCAGCCTGCACCTGCCACGGCTTTGCTCAGCACCTCACTCTTCCCACCACAATATACAGAACTATTAATCCTGTCAAGATAAGTCAGAGTTAAGAGAAAATTCAAAAGTACATTATTTTAGCAAGTCTCCGTGGCTGATGCACAAGTGACCACTCTCAATTAAGGTAGTTAATAAAAAGTGAAATCACAGACTTAAATTATACTGCTTGAAGCTCTCATCTCCTTTAGTTTCATACATGACAGAGTTAGCACAAAGTTTAGAGCAGGGTACACATCTGCCATTTCCTGAACTGCTCATAAAGGGGACATAAACCTCTTCACCAGGCCCCTCTGAGGATGTATTGAATCATCAGTGATCTTTCACACACACCTAATCTCTTTTCACCAGATCCCTCATCTGACTTCTAGCCTGGTTTTGGTAATAATGCTATGCAAATTTGCAGGCTTTTCAACTATGACAACCACAGCATCTACATTAGCTGTAAGACAGGAAGCATTAATTTCTACAGTTTTTAATCTTCTACCTAAACAGATCACCAACATGTAATAGTTGTATGTTGCTTCAGTCTCTTTCCTTTTGTTTTATCCAACAAAGCCACAAATTCAAGCCTATGGGTCTCTTGCTGCCTTGGGACCAAATACCTGTGCTTTAATACACAGAGTATCTTTTGCTGTATTTAAAATTTAGGTGACAAAGATTGAGTGTTGTTTCATGGTTTTACTATTGCCATGTTAGCAGCTTAAAAAGAAAGCTGCTAACACGTATTTCTATCCCTATGTGATTTCCTTAGACTAAACTGATGTTTCCTATGCTTTTACTGCAACCAACAATACTTTTTTTGTTTTAAATAAAAAGCAAAAAAAGTAAAGACATTGTTCAGTTTCTATCAAGACATTGTTCAGATTCTATCAAAATGCACAGAACTCTATTTCACTGCCATTTCCTACCTTATATTTACCTTGAACGCACCAAGCTTATATTAACACCACCTCAGGATCCATGCAGGAGAAATAACTCCCATATCCTCCATACATAAGCTAACCAAAAAGTGCAAAGTCTGTAAACTGCACTGCCACCATCAGACAATGATACTGTCATATCCCACATCATGTCTTTCTTGTCCCAGAAAGCTCCTCCTCTGACCCTGTGATGCCTGCTAGAAACTACACCTCAGCACTTACTGTGCCATTATTAGTGTTGAATTCTGTATATTCAGTATACACTCATGAAGAGAAGTCAGCTCTGCCCAGCTGTTCAGAGGTAACCTTACAACAGTACAGTGTTTACTTCCCATCCACACCTATACAGTGAAGAGACTTAGGTACTTCCCAAATTCTGTCTAAGGTGGTTTAGTAAAAATGCAGTATCCTCCCTTTATTTAATGAAGGGATTTGAGAGACGCAGCACTTAAAAGATTCTATTCTTTTCCAGGGTAAAATCATTCTGTCCACTTGAAAATGTTCCTTAGTAAGGATTAGATGCTGTATCGTCCGTCTCTCTTGCTGAATTCAGCAACTTTTCCCAAGTAACTTCTTGTGCTCTGGAATAAAAACATGGTCCTTCTCCAAGCTCCACAGCTTCAATTACATTTCTACTAACTCCTCTACTATAGGGGAATTACACTTCCACACCCTTTGGCTAGCAGGATCTGCAACAGCAATGCTGCAAAATTAACCCATTTTCATTAGAATCTCACCTCAAAAAAAGAGAAGATACAACAACAAGATCTTAACTGTCCAATGAATTAATTGCAACAGTTCTGCCACTCTAAAGGCGTGATTTATATGAAGATTTAGCTTGTAGAGAAAACTGCCTCCCCCTTAAAGAAAACAGAACCCTAGATACATTTGTGTTTAAGTTGCTGCATCCTTCCCACTCTTCTGAATGCAAATCTGAACACAGTGAATAATATAAATTAATATTTATACTTTTATCCTTAGGGTGTAGAAAACAAGCCAGCAGTTTATCAAGGTGATAAACAGTTAAGTGTGTTTTTTTGGAACAGGTACAAAAGATTGAATCAGCAGACACACTAAAAAAATACATGACTACCAAGAGCTTTGAAGGAATTCCCTCCTCTTCACTTTTTAAAATTTCCCATTTCTCCCCCGACTGTGCTTCAGATACCAATATCCCATGCCCCAGTTCTACCACTGGCTCCATTCATTGCTGTTTAGCATTAAAGAAAAAACAATAATCAAGGGAGACACCCAAGACTAATGGGAAAGGACTGTTGGCTCATGATCTTCAGAAAAAAAGCTGCATCACAGACCAACCTGACAGCAGTTTCTTCACTACTTCATCAATGGTTTGAAGGTCTCATGACAAGCTTTCAGATGAAAAGCCATGCATGCAGTCCTATGCATACCTTATTATCCAGAATTATGAAACAGCATGGGAAGTTTTTACAGAAGAAAAAAAAAAAAATCATTGCTTACAAAAATGTCCGACCCTGCTTCTTTTAGCATTTCTCTGTACTGAAGCAGTAAGCTCAAAGCCACACTAACTGGGGATGTAGCCTTGGCTTGTGAATGAATACAGGGAAAACAAGGCAACTTAATCAGCAGCCAGTATACAGAAACCTTGCAGCAAAGTAAAAAGACCAGCAGAAAAGTCAGAACCTTGAAATTTTCAAATACCAACAGAAAAAGCAAAAAAACAACAAAAGATTTAGACAAATTTAAAGCTTTTACTCACAAAGTCATCTTCTCCTTCATTTAAGTTATAGTTAGGTAACATAGCTCCTTCCATTGCAGAACTCTTGAACACACCTTTTATTTTGTTGCCAATTCTGCTGATTCCAAAGGACTCGCCTCTCTTCTGCGTGGTCCTACGATTACAGGAGCCAGAGTTCACAACAGAAGGCATATTATTACACAGCAGCTCAACAGGCTGTCACACATCATTTGCAGATAAGAGAAATAGCTCTATAAAAAAGTAGATAATATATTTAGAATTCCACTTAAAAAATTCTTTTATGGCAAATTTGTTCTCTGATCAGACAAATTTCTTGATTACACTTTTAAGAGATATGGGATTTCCATATGGTTAACTATGAGCAAGCATTAACACTCTTATAATAGTATGCCTGTAATACAGGATATAGAATAAACAATTAACTATGCAAAACAATTTTGTTTTGAGAGCATAAACTCTCATGTTACTGCAGGCACACACACCAAGAAGGTCACTCATTCTGTCCTTTTCCATGTGCTTCTATTTAAATATTTATCCACTCTTACAGAGTACTGTAAATGGTGTAGCTAGATGCTTTTTTTTTCTTCTACATAAACAACCAAGAATATTACAAGCATGTAAGATTCAAGATAGATCTTGAATTTAAAGCATTAGGGACAGACTAAAGGAACATGCAAGCAGCAAGACTGAGCGTGAGAGAAAACAGATGCAACTGAAGAATCTTGGCTTGAAGAGCCAGTCAGAATGCAAGATGAAGAATTTTAAAGTCTTGCCACTTAGGACAAAGCATCCAAAAAGAAAAAAGGTATGGAAAAAGAAAGATAACTGGGCAGAAAGTGTACTCTTTACTGAGAGAACAGATTGTATAGCATTCTTATGACCTTCCACGAGACCTGATACCAAAGATTATTTCTTATATAGAAATGCAGTAATTCTTGAAAGAAAAATGTTTCTGTTGAATCAGTGAGGTTACTTATTTTGATTCAGTAAGTACAGTTGACAGGCGAGTTAAAAATCAGTGCAGTGAACTGCAGAATCAAAAGACTCAAAAGAAACGTATAGATTACTTAGATTAAAAGCACACTAAGTACTCCAGAGGACCAAAAAATATCCTAAATATTTCTTTTTAATTTAAAACAAAAAATTAATAACTACTGAACAGTAATACCAACAGAACAACAAAGACCAGCAGGTATAAAAACAACCCCTGCTTACATCAACCACTGACTCAAAACACGCATGTGTGTGTTACTAATGAACTTCCTGTTTACAATTTTACCCAGACTGTGTACATAACTAAAATTGTGTACATAATCCACTGGTTTTCCAAATCTTTTGCTTTTTCTATCTCATATTATTATCAGCTCCAAAGTAAACAGGCACCATCTATCTTACTTATCTCTGCTAACCAAAGATAAGGTCACTCGGCTGTTTGTAGTCTAAATCCATGACTGCGTAATTTTACCCCATTTTTACCCCAAGTACAACATCTTCTACATGTTACTATGCTGAACTGAACTTCTGCACATTGGGGACCTACCTGAAACTTGTTTAGGAGCTTAAACACTGGGCTAGCAAAATACAAACTTCACTCAGAGAAAACTAGATGGCTTTACTAGAAGGTTAACACTTCAGACCTCTGGCTTGACTCTTCTTACCTTTTTTGTCATTCCTATGAAAACTTGTGCAGTTCAAGATTTTGAACAAAAACATTAGTTTGCAGAACTCAAAGATTTGAACGGAGTACTCCAGGCTCAGGTGAGTTCTTTCCTGCCTGTAACTGAGCTTTGCAGTACTGAGCTCTATGGGGCCAGGAGGCAACCTGATAGCGAGGAACCACCCCTTCCTGCCCTAATGCTGTGCCCAGAGATCATGCCAAATGGGTACAGAGCAACCACTCAACTGGAACAGGTATAAAGTAACCAACTAGGATGGGATTCTTTTCACAGGAAGAGACACAAATTCAGAACATAGACTGGTGAATAAGAGGGTGCACAGATGCAGGGTGGTCAGGATTTTCATCTGTAGAATGAAGTTGATATTGTTCCCTCAAGACTGAAAAATGGTATGAGTAATACATGAAATACTGAAACTCTGACAAATTCTAAGGAAAAAGCCATAACAAAAAAAAAAAAAAAAAAAAAAAAAACCAAAAAAAAAAAAAAAAAAAAAAAAAGATTTTTCTGAGTTTGGATAGAATGTATTTAAAGATGCATGAATAATGAGAAAAGAAATCACAGAGCATTAAGACATTAATGAGTGGTCACAGACTACCTAGAGCAAATTATAAAAAAACAGCACATGTTGTAATCAACCACGTAACAGTCACAAAAAAAGCTGCAGAGAGAACTTATTCAGGGAACTGTTGGTTTTGAGTGCTTTACAACATTCACAAAGAGGTTACATTTCCATGCCAAGTTAGGCAATGGTGATTGTGGACACTGCTATGCAAGATAAAACAAGCAGTTAAACAGATAAAACCTCAAACAGGATCTGGAAATGTGACATGAAATAAAAGAAATTTTGGAGCAGCCAGCAGTCACAGGCCAATAAAAAAAGCTTCAAATTATGCAAATGTATTTCAAAACTAATAACAATATACAAATCATTAACAGCAAACAATATTAATATCTTGCAAATTAGTAATCAAGCAATTTCTAAACACTTGTGAAGAGGACATGGGGGGTTAGTTTTATGTAGGGAGAAATGCAGTTTAGTCCAGGGAAGACATTCACATTTTTACAAATAAAATGGACAGTTAATTGTTGTCACAAAGGCTGTGTGATGCAGTCATGACGGATGCTGCGTAACTAACACACAACATTTATTGAGTGTTAGACTTACCGGAAGTCATCCAAACTCAGGCTACTTCTGCAACAACAGGCACAAAAATTACCTCAGACCCCAGGAGAAAATAAAGTTAAAAGAAAAAAGCAAAACAAAACACCCAAACAAATCTGATAGACCTATCCCACCAAAGCTGAATAGGCTTCGATCATCACTACAAATTAATAAAAAATGCAGTACAATTGGGAGTTCCTGACCCAAAATCCTAAGAAAGCAAAATGCAAAGAGTACCCACACATTTCATCACCACAATCTTCACCTTTGAACTGAAAACCTCTGTTACTGAAACTTTCAGGTCTTCATTTAATTCAGCACAAGCAGCTATTAATTTATAGAGAACAACCTCTATTCTTAAATTTACCTGCAGTGGCAAACAGGCAGGTAAGTTTTTCTATAACCTATGCTCAGAAGTCATGTAGGAATCTAGTTCACTTGGCCAATACAAAGAAAAGGCTGTAGAGCTATCTTACGTAATAACATCATCCCCTACCTGCCTGTATCATAGTAAAGCCCAATACTTTTATATATACATACATATAGAGAGACAGTCCTCCTCCCCTCCTAGATTTTAAGGACTGTCAGGTGGTTTTGACATTCCACATAACCTGGTACACAGAACCAATGCCTCAGCCATCAACTCAGTAATTCCAACTGAGATGTTTAAATGGATTATCCATACATACCATGACTGCATATGATTTTAATTCACTGAAGCTATGGAATTCTGGATAAACTGATACAGAATTAAAGCATTCAAATTCCAGAGGAACTGATTCTAAGGCATCTTACACTGTCTTTAGTCATTTTAATTGTTGAAATTGGAAACGACCTACCAAGTTGGAACTGATGGTGACAAACAATTCCATTGCACACAACTGCTTACAGACTTAAATTCTGTGGGGTTTACTCCTAACCACTCCCCAAAATTGTTAGTATCTTTTTCTACTTGGTCCTTTACTTAAAAAAGGTTTTCATTTTATTGCTATCCCAATAATGAGAAATCTACTCTCTATTCTATTTGAAAAATTCTATTCTCTCATCTATTTCTATATGTGGCCATGGTGTGTAAAAAAATCAAGGCAGATATAAGTCTCCAGATCTCTGTGAGAGTACAACACAACAGCTTTTCTTTTCTTGTTTGATGACCAACACAATACCTTTAAGTAATGTATTATAAATACATAAATATGAAAAGAGAGAGAATTCTTGTCCCTTCTTCCACACACACAAAATTAAGTTGCCAGAACTTAAACCATCAGTTTTCACTAACCACAGCCATTTTACACTCTGGAAATAGTTGGGACTTCTCATCTATTACCTTAGCAGTTTTCATGGCACATTATTTGTCTTACCTGTACACAAAAAGCTATGGTTATGTTGTACAGTTCAAAGAAGTGATTCAGACCAGAAATGACACATTGGCAGTTATTTCTTCCTTCTTTCCCACTTGTATTTTCTAGAAACTGCTCTATAATTTTCTTGTCTTACAGTAACTGATATCATTCAACACATTACCCACATGTGGATTCTACTGGGATTTCTTACCTATTACGTGATCTGATTTTTTAACCAGCAGTATCTCTGCAATACACACACAGTACTCCTAGCAAAGCATTAAAGATATGGAAAACAAAACATCTCTTTGCATATAATTTCTCTCAACTGGAACCAATGCTAAAATAGGGAAGAGAAGGCAGGGTAAGGTATGTGCATATGGAAAACATCTGGAATAATTCCATTAAGGAATTTTTTTTTTTTAACTTTTTTTCCCCCTCCTTGGCAGTGACTGTGTACCAGATTCTGCAAAGCGAAATTCCAAAGGAAAAGGCAAACTACTTGCAGATAGGACCTCTGTTTCATGGAAATAATCACTGAGACATCACTTCAAGAACAGTACCTCAGTATCATAAACCAGCATATATACTCAGGGCATTCAAACTGTTCTAAAATACAAACCAGATACATTTTTAGTAATGTTATGGATGCTGTTTGAACTCCAGGATACTATGTTATGACAGTCCCCAGACAAAATTTGCTTATTTTGTAGCCAGAGGTGTATTTCAAAAACTCCAGGTAGAGACTGTAATTTCACCCTTTCTATTTTGGAAAGCAAAGCACCAAGGAGGTCACCTAAATATTTTCAAACTTAACTACATTTAAGAAGTGTATGATGAGATACTTTCAACCACTGACATGAATAAATTAGGGAAAGATACCAGAAGGCTGACTTAAAGGTCTGGATGAAACCCTGTAGCCATCTTCAACAGAACCTGGAGTGTGTTTTAAGGTCACCATTCCTAGCAGAGTATCATGTAGGGGACAAATGCCATTTGGTCTAGCTGCCTTCCATGCCTTTTTGCTAAGAAACAGAAGCTTGTCGGTACCAGTCTGAGCAAGCACTGCACCAAAGCTTGAGTCCTGAATCTATTAAGAACTCTAAAGTCTACCTACTACACATCACGAAGTTGAGATAAATTAAACAGAACAATCGGGTAGTTTTTGAAGAACGTCAGCAGAGGAGAAAGGGATCTCACAATAACACACCTCACAGCAGCCTGGAGCCCAGGTGTGTGTATAATGACAGCAGAAAAAGTTAAACAAATTGCTGTTACTCCTCTGGAAGAGTAAGTTAAGATGATAAACACTAGCATTTTCTACACTACTGTGGGTCTTACTTCATACTAAGAATGAAAAGCCTATCCAAATTAGACCGGGTCACTGAAGTTTTCCTTCTTTTTGGCCAGACCATAAAAGCAATTCAGTTGGACTAGTCTGTAACTGAGCCATCCAGCATAAAATGAGAAGACCAGAAATTATGAAATCTCAAGCTTATTCAAACCAGCTCCACAGTGGAAGATCACCCGTCCAAACCACAAGAGATGCTCTGCTCCTTCTCCACAGGTCATAAGGAGCCTGAAAGTAGGCTAGAAGTATACAGACCAAACCCAGAAACAAGGTGTCTGACATCACATTTCTGCAATGAACTGGGACAGTTTGGGGACAGAAAACACACTTGACCTAGAAGAAATGGCAAACCCCCCTTCTTACAGTAAGAAGAGATGCCCATTGCATAACCAGGTTAGCTAGATGCAGGCACACTGCACCTATCCCTGTAAGACCTGAAGTTTAAAACGACCCAACGTTGCACTAATGAAATGGTATCGTATACATACAGTCAATTAAATCACCACTTTATTTCCATGTTATCTTAGTTTTGCTGTACATTTGTTTTTCCCTTTCCTCTTCTCATATGTTGAGGTTTAAATCACATTTTAAATTCCTTAATTTGAAACACTTTAAAGCAAAGAGACATCTTGCATAACATTGCTTGCTTCTTTTGTATGTAATTTGACCATTTCTAAAAGAAGAAAAAAAAATCAGAACTAAAAATTTAGTTGTATTAGGCCATAGCAAGATTCCTATGGTTTAGTATTTTGAAGCTTTTAAGTAAAAACCAAACCAAACCAACAAAAACTAATGCAAAACCAACCAAACAAAAAATTACAACAAAGAAAACCACTTAAAGATTCTACTATACCTACCTGTTAAACTTTGAATTGCGTGTTGGTGACTCTGCTCCTCTTAAAAGGTGTCTGAAGTACTACAACAGACAAATAAGGTATCAAAGAAAACCTTGGAGTAACTGAGGTAAGGGCTACTATGCAATGACACTGCAGAATAAAGGAATCAAGAACAGCAGTAAAAGGCAAACTAACCATAATCTATCAGTTACAATATTAATCTGAAAAAGGACAACCCAAATTTGCAATACATGCTTTCAGAACTACTTCTTTTATTTTACATAGTCTCGGGATTAAAAATACCACAAACCAAAACTAAAATTAAACCACCCAAATCCATGTCTCACCTTGTTTTTAAATAAATAATTAAAGAAAGAAAATCAGGGATTTGAAGCATTATAGATATTATGGGAAAGATGACCATCAATACCAATTTTGAGAAACACATTTTAGTAAGAAGAATGCTAAGGTAAGGTTAAGTATCCACTCCCCGGACAAGTCATATATTCTTTCCTCAAATAAATGCAAGAAGCTTAACATGCAACCTGATTTACATACAAATATTCTAAAAGGGACAAGAATTCAGACTCACTCCTGCATTTAAAGTGTTTCTTATTAGAAAGGTTTAGGCAGCTGACACCCCAATGTGAGGATTTTGTGGTTTTGTTTAATCTCATGTTCAGAACCCAATCATAGAATAATCTTAAATGCCTAGTAAAGTGCTTTTAATGACCTTCCAGAACACAGAAACCCAACTTTTATCTGCTGGAATGCATAACACTTAAGGTATCTAAACACAACCTTTGTAGATTTCTTTAAGATCCATCACACTTTAAAATAGTAAAGAAAGAGATTCTTAATAGTGTTCTATGTCTATCACACATATTACTTTTGCACAAAATTTGCAGTTATAAAAGAAAGGGTAGAGAGGATTTTGTATCAGGAGTGACATATACAAATTGTTCAAAAAATGAAGAAATTTGTTGTTGTGGTTTTTTGGGGGGTTTTGGTTTTGTTTGTTTGGTTTGGGGTTTTTTTTTTATTCTGTTGATGTTGGGTTGAACTAGAATAAATTCAATTTTCCTACTGAGATTGGTCCCAGCTTTGCAATGCTAACTAAAGTAGACCATGAAGACCATGGGTTCTAAATAGGGTACCCCCCAAAAAAACCCCAAAATATAATCTTACTTTAAGGGTAATCTTCAAATCTTTCACACTTACCTCATCACTGTGACAGAACATAGGAGTAAAAACATTCTCAAGCAGAGAGAGTACATGCTCATAAGCTTCAAAAAGACATCTCATAGTTTGAAGTTTCACAACATCCATATATGGACCTTCAGCAACTATAAAAAATTTAAGAACATAAACAGAGAGGTATATATAGGTATATAAAGTTGTTTGGGTGTTTTTCTGGTCTGAGTTTGTGATTGCTTTGAAAGCTACTGTAAGTTTGACAAAAAAAAAATAGAAATAAAAGTGACAAAAGGCATAATATAGCAAGGGGGTAACAATTTTTAAAACTATGACAAAAGTAAAGATTGAACATATTTAGATGAATTAATCTTCATTTTATTATAAAATGCTGTTTAAATTTCAGTGTACATTATTCCTTTCAAATTCAAACTTACTTCTTTGAATCTCTTCAACAATGAAAGGGTCAAATCTAATTTTGTCAATGCTTTCATCCAAACAATATGTTTTGTAAATTTTCTGTACTTCCTCATGAAGAGACATCTTTTCAGTATCTGACAGTTCAGGTCGCAAAATTCGGTCATTGAATTCCTCTGAAAAGTAATGGAAAAAAAATACATTTTCTATCAAGTGAAGAACAACCTAGAGTAAATTGAGAGCTAAATCTCATTGTTTTAAAAGCTAATACACAGCTTTGCCACCTATAAGAATGCAAGAGACGTTCAGAAAACAGAAAATACTGAGGTTTGCCCAGAAAAAAAAAAAAAAACCAAAAAGACTGATCATGGGCAACAGCGACATTCTGAGTAACCTTCCTGCTAGAGGAGGCAATTCTAGATGGGTTCCTTTAGCTTAGAAAGCCCTGCAGGTATCATCAGCACTGAACAAGTAATCTGTTGAATTTTTGGTAAGGAGAGGAGTCTTACTGACAAAAAGCCAACATGTTTAGAAGGATTATGACCACACAGTAAGCACATTATTTATGCAATGACTACTGATTTCTGCAGTATGAGATGAAAGGCTGCCTAATTGAATTTCACGTCTTCCTGATGTACATATGGGCTTGGAATATGAAGACACACCCATTATTTCCTATGCAACAAGAAAATACTTGTTTACCAAAACAAAAAACCCAGTTTTGTTTTGGTAAACCAGTAATTAACTAACTACTAGTTGACCCAATTTGAAATAAACCACTCATAACTTACAGAAACTTCACGCAAAACTTTTCATTAGAAAGTAGAAGGCTTTTCAAACAACACATGTAATGGTTAAACCAAATGCACGCTTCATAACCAAGATGCAGGTTACTGAATTAAAGGTTTCAGCACCTTTAACATTCCTGTTATGTTTCTGATCTCTACAGAAAACAGAATTTTAGACCTAACAGAAGATAAGAAATTTTTCATGATGAACAGCTCATTTTAGAAATACTTCAGTAACCAAATTATTAAAAAAAGACGTACAGAACTTTTTTCTTACAAGAATACTCAATTTAAAAATTTACAACTTTTATCAGTAAACAGAAATACAATTAAGACCTACAGTGCATGCCAACATTAAGGTTGCCAAGATCAGCATTCAAGAATCGGGACATATTTAAGTAAGAGAACATGGATCCTGAAAGATAACCTCTTGCTTAACAATGCTGCCTAGTTCTGAGACTGAATATTCCCTTCAACGTGCAAATGCTTAAAGCTTTTAAAGATCACCAAATACGCCTCAGCACATGTATGCAATCTTACCTACTGTCAGGCAGAACTGCAGCACATGGACTGCTCCTTCCTGTTTCAGGAAGTTCATAAACCGAAATAAAAGGTCTTGCTGATCTCTGATCTCCTTTAGCTCCAGTTTCAGTACCTGAGGAGGTTAAAAATGCAGTCAGCCAATTTTCAAACTTCCATTGAGCACGTAAGTAATCCAGAATTGTACAACAAAACCAGCAGGTAAAGTAAAACACTTATTCAAAACAGGAAAGGAAATAAACGTTGCCTTTGCTTACAGATGGTTTTTTATTTCTTGGCTCTGCAAATTTCTGAAGGAATGGAACCAACAAAGAAGTAGGTTCAGTTGCTTTCTCAGGCTGCAGGAAAAACAAGAGAGTGGGGTAAGAAAACTACCTTAATGTGTGAACAGATTACTACTGTTTTAACTTTGTCAGTACTCACTGGACTATCATCAATGAAGATCAGCAGCAAATGGTTGACAGTGTCCTGAAGGAAAAAGCAATACAAAATTAACATGAAAGAAACTCAACAAATTAGAGAAAAATAATTTTAAAACTATGTTACACCCAAGCTTAAACTTTTAAGTATGTGAATACTTTAATAAAAACAAAGCCTGGCAACATACATTTGAGAATTGACCTTCAATGGTCTCTTCAGGTATTTACAAGTTGGGGAATTTCTGAAGAGACCTGCACAGAAACATTCTTTACCCAGTGGAGGAAAGCTTTACAAATTGTATTTACTGTTACTAAGACTTCCACAGCTACAGTATTCTCTGCTTGCAGCTAGGTGATACCTTTTTAAGTAGTGCAATTTTACCTATTAAAACACATGCATGAACAAAATTAAAGATGGCTGTGTTACATCTTATTTGGAGAATTAAGGATAATAGAATTTATTTCAATACTGCTTCAAAAAAAGGATCAATTACTTAGACTGCTATAAACACAGTTACAGTTCAAGTACTTGAGCCCTTGTTTAAATGTATCTATAGCAATTGGAAGGTGCTTATACTAGAACAACATTCTCCCATTTGACAGGAAATGTAGTCCTTAATTAAAAATACATTCTTAAGAGACTTTGTCAATCCTGTATTTCAGTCAGTTCAGCACTCAAACATGTTATAATGAGCAAAAACACTGGCCACAAAATTTCTTCTTCTTTTATCCAGTCAGAATGCACTGCAAATAACTAACTCATTCTGCATCATTTGCTTTATCAGGAAAACTGTAATATTGAGTAAATTAAGATTATTCCTGGGCTCTGAAATCTTACCGGATCAGCTAAGAAATCCATTGAGGGAAGGAAAACAGAACCAGGCAGAATCTCTCTTATCAGAAGAGCCAGGGATCTGAGAAGGAAAAAAAAAATAATCAGAACCAATACTAGATTACATAATTTTCTAGATGAAGTTTCCAATGTCATTATATTTTACTGAGAAATATTTCAGTATTTAAAACACCTTAATCGTGCTAGAATTAAGACCAGTCAAAAAATTGTGCAAAGTGATAAGGAGGAAGGATGAAGAGGATGACTTTGGAGTTCATTCTTACACTCTCCAAAATTACTGTGCTACGTAGTATGCAGACACTTTAAAGAACACAATTCTAAATAATTTCTATACCTGCACTCTGTTGACTTTGGGGGCAAAATATAAGGAAAAAGAAGTTCAGTAAGTTTTCTTAAGTAGTGAAGTTCATCTCTTCGGCTTCTCAAAGCAACATGGAGTTCTGGTCCATATTCCTCTAAAGCAGCTTGCTGTAAAAATTCTGCGTTTTTTACTACAAGGAAAAAAACAATATTATGAGTTTTTCAGCTTTTTCTAATTGTGAAATAAGAGGCTTTTCATTTGAGCTAAACAGTTAATAACTTTAGTCTCTACACAACTGCCAAAGGGACATAATGTTGAAAATTTACAAAAGAACCTTGGCTTAGACTTTGAAGCCTCACACTGAAATAAGAATTTCTTCACTGAACAATTGCAGTTTGCACAGTTTCCAGAATGTTTTCTCATTTATAATTACTGAAGAGCTCAACAACTTGATTCTTCTAAAACACTGTATTGCCCAAAGTCTGCCTGTACTTTTTTTTTTTTTCCCTGACCTCTGATTTCACAATTGGGCTTCTACCGATTGCCTTGTTCTACAACATATTTTGAAATCAGCTTAAGCTTTTATTTAATCCTGTTAGATCTGTTTCCTGGTTACAACATTTAGAAACAAAACGTGAATGAACATATATTTTGAACACAGCATAAATCAAACCTAAACCATCATGGGGATCTGCGAGTGTTGCCTCTTACAAGTAGCTGTTTGGAGTTGAAAGAATACCTGCTTTATCAGATTAAAACCCTTACATATTAATTAGAAGCAAAAATACTAGTCTTTCAAATCACTTCAAAGGCTGTAATAAATCTCACATAGCTGTACTAGCAATCCAGCACAGCCTCATGCCAAGAGCCTCACCAGGCACACGTCATAGACTCATAGAATGGTAGGGGTGGAAGGGACCTCTGGAGATGAGGTCCAATCCCCCTGCCAATGCAGGAACACTTAGGGCATGCCACACAGGAACAGATCCAGGCAGGTCTTGAAAGTCTAGAGGAGACTCCACAACCTCTCTGGGCAGCCTGTTCCAGTGCTGTCACTCTCACAGTGAAGTTTTTTCTCATGTTGAGGTGGAACTTTTGTTCGCTTTCATCTCAGCTTGCTACCATTAACTCTCATCCTATCACAGGGCACAGCTGAAAAGAGACTGGCCCCTTCTGCTTGACACCCACCCTTCAGATACTTGTAAACATTAATAAGATGCCAAATAATACCTAGTACATACCTGTTACCTAGAAGGTTAAAGCTTGTTTCCAGGATACTGAATTTTCATACCAAAGCCTGCTAATTGGTCTTCACAACCAAGAACCTTAAGCGGCATTAACTGATATGAGGAATACAGGAATGTACATTGCCTGATAAATCTGCCTAGTTAGTGTCACTAAAAGCAGAGGAAATGAATGTGCACTCTCTGGCAAGGACAGGTAATGAATCATGGAGGTGTCTGTGCAAATAACGAGGAATTACTAGGAGACATAAGGGTAGGAAGACCAGGAAATAAGGAAATGCCCCCTAAAGCAATCATTTGGAAAAAAAAGATGCAGAAAAGGCTAGGCTCAACTAGCAATGAAAGCAAGGCCTGAAAGCTGCTTCTGCAGGTGGCTGGTTTAGCAACATTTAATAGAAAGCACTACTAAAAGTCATTTCCATCATCTACTTCACGTTTCCTGGGAACAGATATAAGTCTTTTCCTTCAAAACACTGAAGAAAATGGTTATATTTTCAATGCTATACATGTAAAAATCCAGTTCATTGCTGGTAAAGTATTTCCAGCATTTCAGCAGAAAAGAAAAATAAATATGAAATTTAACATAAACAGCAATGCAAGATAATCTAGTATCTTGAAATTGTTGTTCCATGAAAAACATCTACTGTGCTCATTGTCTCATTACTCCTGTTACTCATAACAGCTACTCACAGGTCCAATGGCATGTATCTATGGATTTCGAGCAGACTGTTTTTTGAGGGAAGGGAGGACAGTTCATGACTCTAGTGAAAGTAAACATCTCTGCCTGAAAGTTGAATGAAACCACATTCAGTAGATAAAGCATTGTGGACCACAGCCAGTGAAAAAATAAAGATAAACTATTTTTCAGCAGCAAAAGTTCTATTTTCCAAATATTCCTTCAATGTGTGGTTTTAATATTTTTTTACATTAGGCTTGTGAAGATATTTTCATTTAGATAATAATTAAATTCACTACTGCTCAAAAGTCTCTTCATGGCTTATAAACACAAAACTTACTTTTCAACATACTGAATAACTCCACTAACTGCTCATGTTAGTGTGCAGATGTGAAATCATTCTAGCTACCAGTACAGTGCATGGACATTCAAATCCTTTCATCTATAATTCCTCATCTGGAATGCTGCAGAAGAACTTCAAGAAGCATTGCTAAATGACCTTGATTGCTCTGAATGGGCAAAAAGAAACACATTGCTGTTTACCATACAGAGAAAGAAATGCAATATTTTCAACATGGGGAAATGAAAATCAAAACAGAGATTTTTTGTACTGTAACTTTTTTCCTATTTGTCTTTGCAAGAAAAATGCAAAAGGAAACTTTTTTTTTTTTAAAATGGGGAAGGCAGTGGGGATGCAAATATTTAGCAAATATAATACCAAACATGCAAAAAGAAAGATTTATAATTGCCCTTTGAAACTGACAACACAGTAAATCTTTACATTACCTTTCTGCCTGGCCTTGGCTATCACTTCAATGTGTTTCATTGCTGCCTTGAGCATTTTCTTTGTTACAACAGTCGGAATATCCACCTAAAGAACAGTTTTAAAATAAAGACAGAATTATTCTATGTTTTTTCCCAAAATTATTACAGACAACAACTATTGCTTATGTGTCCCCATTCTAACCATAAAATAAACTCTTAAGACAGACCATGAACTCTCTAGGTGAACTGACAGTATGCTCACTCTTCTGGGCAAAGCATGTGACAGCATGTAGAACTAAATGCCATAAACAATACTGTTCATACATTTATTATCAACTTGTTCCGATTTTGATTCCTCCATTGCAATATTTATAGTAATGCAGCTGACTTCCAAGCCACAGTACATGAAGCCTAGGTCTACATGAAGATATGACCACCAACAAAAGCAAGTTAACTATGCTCTGCTTCTAGTACTTGGGCACCTTAATGCTCAGCAATGATGTCCACAAGGATTAAAAAGCAAAGTGAAACCCTCTCCCCTCTCTACATTCAGAAAAAACGTCACAGCTCAGATGATGGGAGAACCAAGAGAAAATTGGAGTTGTTGAGTCAGAGTAACTGTTAGTGCCAAAAACAATGTCATGTGATCATAAACCAAACAAAAAGTACATACGATTTTATCAAGCATTGTATTAGAGTCCTGCATTTATACTTCCCTTGATGGCTATGAAAATGAATGGAGAATTATATAACAATTCAGGCATAAATGAACCTCAGGACGTCTTAGTCCAGCCTCCTGCTAAAAGCAGGCTCAGATTAGGGTGCTCAGGACTGTATCCACCTCAGTGTTGAAAACCTTATGAGATTAAGGCACTCATCTCCTCATAGGTCAAATGCTGCAGTCCCAAGCATCTCGGTGGCCCCTTGCTTGAACTTGCTCCACTCTATCAGTATCTCTCTTGCAATGGGTAGCCCAAAACCAGATGCTGTATCTTTGATGCAACCCAAAGAACATCAAGTGAAGGCAGACAACCACTTTCCTTAGACAACTGGCTCTGCTCATTAATATGGCCCAGGATGCTGTTGGCATTCTT
Organism: Megaceryle torquata; assembly: GCA_024611175.1. Taxonomy (NCBI): domain Eukaryota; kingdom Metazoa; phylum Chordata; class Aves; order Coraciiformes; family Cerylidae; genus Megaceryle; species Megaceryle torquata. The sequence goes on along the minus strand of JANIJG010011723.1, from coordinate 56,008 downwards.
TGCTGCTAGTACATACCGGCCGGCTCATAATCAGTTTACTGTCTAACATGGGGCCAGGTCCTTTGCAGCACAGCTTCTCTCCCCAGCCTATACAGTTTCAAGGGATTCTTCTTTACCAGCTGCAATAGTTTCCTCAAAAACCTATCTAAAAAGTGACTTACACTTTGCTTACTCTTGAAGCAAAAGACCATCTCAGAGAAGCAGCAACATACAGTTGCAAATGTTCAAAATTTAAGACTTTTTAAAATTTCAAAATTTAAGAGTTTATCCCTCCTGAATACTAAGTCAAACGAAGACCTTAAGTAATGAAACAGAAACACAGAAGTGCTAGACAAGGAAAGAAACAGTGTAATTGTAAAGGCCACCAGAACAGAGAGAAGTTTTTCTATTCATTTATACAAGGAGAATAGCACGTATTCTTGCATGCTCCACTGTGATCACTGAGGTGATCCTGAGGTCACCTGACCATACAGGCTAGTACAATTGACTAAAACTGCCTCAAACTAAATGGTCAACTCCTATTTACAAGCAAGAAAGTAAGAGCTCACCAAAGGAAAACTCTGCCCTTTGGTACTCACATTTCAACAGTAATTTCAATAAAACAATATTTTCTGATGGAACACAGAGATAGGGGAATGTTTATTCCTGTAGATGCGAGTCAAGAGTGAACAGCAAGCAAATTGTTACCAACACCATAGCAGACACTATTGATTTTGACAGAAATTTCAACCAGATGCAAGGCTATCTCCACCACTCCATACAAAGGAAAACCCTTCACTTTCCCTTCATAACCCATAACCAACCCAGAAATGGCCACAACAAGGAAAATTCAGATTTTTGTTGTGGGGTGGGGGGAGATAAAGAGACAGAAGTATTCCAGCATATGAACTGAACAGCCTGAAGTGCTTGTTACTTTGTTCAATAACTACACCTCAAAAAAAAAAAATCCACCTAGGCAGCTTTAAGCAGGAAAAAAAAAAAAAGGAATTATTTTCACCGAATCAATCCCTAATTTAAAGTCTTCATTAAAAATATGATGATTCTTTGGCAAGAAAGTATGAAGATACAACCTAAAAAGGGAAAAAAAGGAGAAAAAAAAAAGTCTTATTTTTTTCTTACACCTAGTATTTCCTGAATTTAAAAAAAAAAAAAAAGCCTTCTATTGGGTAGAACTACCACTTTCAAGCATTTAATAATAAATCTAAATCACAATACATCTGTTCGGCAAAGGTAGAAGACTATTTTATTTTGCAATCAGTGATGAATTTCTCCTCAAATGAGGTTATAAAGGACACTGTATCAAAGTTGAAAGGCTGTAGAACATTCCATTGTAACCCTTTCCAGCTAACTACTACTCAAACTTTAAACTCAGATTCCTAAAAATGACAAAAAGATGGCATTTTATTTACTTGAATATCAAATCTGATGTCTATGCACAACATTTTCAGTAGTATATACATCACAGTTATTAACTGAGGCTGTCTGAATCAGTATGTGGGCATGTGCACACACAGAAACACTTGTTCAGCAGAAAAAAAACAACTTACGAGCTAAAAAATAATAGTGTAGCATGAGACACCATGCTCCCCGGCATGAGTGAGCATGCTGAGTTTCAATTTTGTTCCAAAACCCAAAGTTATTATGAGTATCTTTCCGCTACAGACAGCTGTACTTCACACAGAGACAAATTATGGTGTTCTGCAGGATGGATACAAATAAATCTAAATATTTGTAAAGAGAAATGTGCCTCTGTGATGACCTTTATTTGTAGTTCTCCTGACAGTGCATAATACTGGTCCACATCTTGAGTATTGTTGCACGTTGTCTATGCAGATACATAAAATTGAAGATAGTACATTTATTTCATTACTGTCAAAGGCAGATATGGTAAATTAACACTCTACTTAAAGGTGCTATAGCTGATCAGAGATAACACAATTAATACATTACATGTTAGAGAAGACAGTAGCATTTTCTGAATTGACAATGGACCTGTGAACAACACAACTGACACCTGCATGTATTAAAACTCCAAATTATAATTTGATTTTAAGACCTTGCTCTAAATTTTCACTGAAAGACTGACTCCACTTTCACATGTCTATATAACGTCTGCACTACACAAACACTTCCTAATCTTCCCCCACGTTCACTTTAAAAGGCAACATGCTTGAGTAAACAGAAAAGTCATCTGGATTTGATATGATATATAACAAGGACAGAATCAGGCCGTTAATCACTCATGACCAAGTACATGTACACTTGTAGCTCTGGAAATACTGCTGTTACTAAGGAGGGGAAAAAGAGACGCACATTGATGATAGCTGCTCCAACAGAGGGGCCAGCACGGAATAAATCTGGAAACTGAGTTAACAACTATTCCTGCTTAGAACTGCCAGACAGTTAGAAGCGGTTCCTGTAAAACAGGCCTGAAGCACTTTACCAGAAAAGAAAGTACGTGTGCTAATATATTAAAAACAGCAAATAAAAAAAATTTTGAGTCTTTAGTTTCCAGAATGTTTCTTAAGAACTACATTAATATAAGAACTGTATCTGTTTTCATTCTTACAGTAAGCTCTTCACTTACTGACAAGCTGTTCTTTATAGACAATGTAAGGACCTCGTCTGCATTTAAACTAATCAAACAAGTAGAAGCTATGAGGCAGGTACACCGCTGACCATTTTCTAATAGTTCTTTTTCAATTATTGTCAAAATTGTTTCTACTTGGATGAAGTCACTAAGAGACAGCTAAAAGATTATCCCAAGGTTTTAATGGTACCTTGCACCAGTGTAAAAAAATAGACAGTTGCAAAGATAACAGAATCATAGAATGGTTTGGGTTGCAAGGAACCTTCAAAGACCACCTAGTCCAACCCCTTGCCGTGGGCTGGGACTCCTTCAACTAAATCAGATTGCTCAAAGCCACATCTGATCTGATGTCGAATACTTCCAGTTATGAATCTTCAAAGATGATCTATAACCAGGAATGGGATAAGCTCCAGAAGGCAACAGATAACAGCAAGAAAAAACTTAGCTGAAAACCGACTATAGTCTCTGCAAAACTGACTTTGGTATCATCTCTCCCCCCACCCAAGCTAAAGGATATCAGTTATTCCTGATGGAAGCGAACCTTAATTCCTTTAAGTCACCTTACCTTGTGAATTCTCCGTACTAATACGGATGCAAAAAACCGCAGCGTGCCTCGCAGTTCATCCACTGAGGATTCATCATCAGTAATATTTCTGTAGTGTTGTAAAGTATGACATATAAGAAAAGAGAATAAAAGACATTTATATTGATCCAGTCACAATACATTTGGCACTACTAAAAGCTGGAGTAATAACATTTGGCGGTGTGGGGGCAGAGAATAAGCAGTCTTCTATTCGAGTGAACCACACAGTATTAACACACAGCATCCCCACTATTTTTCTGCACACAACAATGGCTTAAGAAATATGTTGGTAAATTGGAATTTTATACCTATTCCTGCTCAAATATACTGTCTGCATGGTTTTGACTAATAAAAACCTCATTTTCCTATTTCAATGACATGAAGTGAAACTGAATATAAGCAAAGCCTTTGGAATACGAATACTACAAGCACATACCCCAGTTAAACTAGTCAAAATTGGATTTTACATATTGCATACTACAAGAACTTCTATACTCCAAGATTTCACATAATTTTCTTCCAGTTTGGTACAAATCCAGCCTTGTTAACCTCTTTTGTTTAAGTTTTATTACAAAATTGGTGCTGTCCCATGAAGTTTTTCATGAAATAGGTACATTCCCTGTATTTCACCTCAGCTTCTTCCAATGGAAAACTTTCACTGGTATTTTTTCAGTAAGTTCTAATACTTAAATGTCATTTAATATAATATTCTCTTTTTTTAATGTAAAATTGAGCCTATTCTTGTCTAAACAGAGATTGCCATTTCCAAGAAGAGAAAAGAAAGAAAATTAACAAATGACAGAACTTTTTATTTTTAAAAGTTGATCTTCTTTTGATGTAGCATGAAATGTGAAACCAGCAATTACAAACAAAGCAAGAAACTCAACCTATAGCTACTTGGAACAGAACTGAAAGTATTTCACTTGTTATCTGATTGGAAACAAAGAAATAAAGAATAAATTAAACAAATTCACAAACCATTATGTCAAAATATCACCTAAACTTTTTATCTGCCTTGACAGTTCCCATCTGGTGCATTAAAGCATGTTCAGTGAAAAACCATGGTAAAAGTACTTCAAGTTGATTTGGGAAGAAAAATACCCAACTCTGTGTCTTTTTTGGGAAATCAAATGAAAATGGGAAATACTCTAAGTCTTAAGACACAGAAACCGCAACTAAACTGTAGAAAAAAGATAATGTAACAGCATTCCACAACATGCAACAGAAAGAATAAAAGTCTAGCAGCATTCCAGTATATATGGACATTAGATTATGACTAAAGAAATAGGTAAACCTGCATTGTAATAGCTGAGTAACGGCCAAAGAAAGTTATATTTTGCTTTAGCTCATAACAATATATAAAAGGCATCAGACATTTTGGTAATAAATCTGTATATGTAGTAAATGCAACTATTATTTGCATTAAAAATAAATAAATTTAGAAATGGATACAAGCAACAACAGTGTATCTGAAAAGTAAACATTTTATTCATGCAACATCATTTTACTTTATTCAGCATCTGATTTTTTTAAAGGAATAATGCCCTGGGCTAGATAGTATTCAAATGCACATTGAAGATGAACTGCTAACTAAAGATACTGGTGACCTGATGGTCAAAGTATGCAACTAATTGCACGAAAAAGCGCGTCAAAGAAAGCAGCTTGGCATACAGAATACAACCATCCTCCAACAGCTAATCATATGCAGATCAGAATACTGCAGGGGAAGGTTTGGTTTGTTTTAAGATCAGCAGCTGACTTTTTGGAACCAATATGGTAAGTAAATATACACACTGTCAAAGGAAGCCAATGGATTAGCAAACAAATTGTATGACTATTACTAGTATCTGACAGACATCAAGATACATGAAGAAATTTGGACAAAAAATATGTTATTTTATTGACACCTGGATAACCAGTATCTTGGCTAACTCATCTTGGACGTGACTTTATGACATGTACTTTCACAACATGTCACAGGTTTGCAGAGCTATTCTTTTAATCACATCAGACTGAGGACTAGTGACAAAAAAAAAATTTAAAAAAAACAAGAACCTGTAAAATCTCCAATCTCTCATGACACAGTGGAAGGTCCAAATAACTCACTTGAAAGCAGTTTTTATATCAACTGCATTCTCCTAGAGTTTGAGGAAAAATTTTAAAAAACATTTGCCAGTGTAATGTGGAGATCTGCTAAAAGAAAAAGGCTCAGTCTGTTAATTGTAAACAGTTACTGAGTCCAGTATCTCAAAACACACACACCCAACTGCTGTTGCATGGAAAGTCTTGTGGGACCTAGTGATAAATGAAAACCATATACAAATACTGTAGTTATATCTTTTTTCCTCTGTGTGTCAATTATTCATATGAAATTTGGCCAACTATCATCAAAAAGATGAAGTTGGCAAGCTGATAAGACTATGCTTTGTAACTCAACAAAAATCCCTATTTTTCCTTGCATTACTTGCATTTAAAATAGAAGCAGCTCCATATGTAAAAATACTGGGTTTAGTCACCGTCAAAGAGAAGTGTTTTCATGGTGACATATTACAAAAATGTGGCAATTACTGGATTCTAATCTAGTCTGAGAGAACTGCAGTTGCAGTAGAATCAATGACACAAAAAAAATTAAAAATCAGTAAGCAGAGAGTGATTAATTCAAACTTTAAACTGTCCTAAAATGAAGTTGCTATAAGCAAGATATAATTTTATTGTACAGCATATGCAACAGACTCGGTGTTTCATAGCTCTGCAAACTTGGATTACAACTGTGATCTATTGTTCTCAAATAGTTGAAAAAATCTTACATGAATATTTAAATATAACCAGCATAAATACTTTGAAAAACACCAAACAAAAAACGGACATTGGTATAACTACCTATTTCTGTAGAGTTCACTGGACTTTAATTACTAATCTTCATTCCCCTAAACTGACCCAAGCTTAGGGATGTTTGCCTCTAAATTTTAACCTGCTAATGAAATATTACAAATTCTTACAGTTTATTAATAAAACAAAGTACAGCTTTTCTCCGTTTAAAACACAATTTCCTGAACAATAAATCCATGGTTTTATCTTGCAATGTACATTTCTGGTGATACACTTCCCAGGCTTCTGTCCAGAGGGTGCAAAGTGCTACAAGACAACAACAGATGGCAGGGCACAAAAAAAAATTAAAAATAATAAATAAATAAATAAATAAAAGGAGGTTGGCAAGTCCAAATTGCCTGCTGGTAGTGGTTACCCGTGCTGTTAAATAAGGATAGTCTGGATGCAAAAGCTTCTGATTTGGCTCCAGAGTTGGTGAAGTTTGTTAGATGAGAAAAAACATTTCAGGAATACAAGAGTTCTTTCTCCAGGGTGAGCTGAGCTATGCAAACAGTACAGGTATATCTAAGTAGGAAAGGTCAGAACTCTATGAGACAGACCTCAAACAGCTGCACAGACACACAGCTCAGTTCAGACCTCCCTGCATGACTGCTGTTGGAAATACAGCAAAACACAGAAATACCTGAATGTCCAGAGGGAACGAGACCAGATCTGACATTAGAGATGTTTAGCTGAAGCCAGTAAGCCTTTCAGGACCAAGATGTTTCCTGCAGAATATACTCAGATATCACTGCACTGTAGCTCACTGAACTCACAGTACTTCCCATGAACCTTCATGGAAAGTGTAGTAGGTTTGATCAGCATGGTGTGAATGTACATTTACAACTAAAGACAGTGCAAGAACATCTATGTAGCTCACCAGAGAGCAAGATGTAGCAGAACCTAGGCTGGCTGACTCTATAGCAAGTATAGTTTGCACTGTACTTCTAACTATACATATTACTATCTGTGCCATGTGACGTACTCTAGACTTCCACTGTCTTGGGTGTCAGAGATGTAAGTAATATGTGGAACCCAAGTTTCTTTGTCAGTCCAAACCAAAGACATTGAAGACATTTTCCACCAGCCAAAAAATCCTACCTAAATTTCAAGTTATATAATAAAAAAGATGGTTCCCTTACATTCGTTAATGTAATGTCAAGCACAATGCAACATGCTCTAGTTTTCTGCATTTGAAAGCTAAAAACTTTTCCAACTTGGTAATTCACAATACATGGTGCTAAAGCTCCCTCTGCTGTTTGCATAAGCAGTTAAGTTTTATACTTCGGTATAGTCATCACAAAAAGAAGGATGTGAGACATGAGAGACAACTGAAAACCAACTAGGCAAATAAGTCTGCCCAGAAAATTTTAGATACAGGAAAAAAAAGCATACAATTCTTTTAGCACAGAACTAGACACTTCCATCTAATGAAAAAGTAGAATGCAGAATTAAGGCAAAACATTGTTCTAACACATCAATGCCAGAGTAATCAATTACAAACATTTTAGTATCTTCTTCCAAAGTACTCTGAAGCACTAACTAATGTATACAGGTACACAGTGGAGAAAAAAACCCAAAAAACAAAAAACACCCACACAGAAAAAAAGAATTAGCCATAATCTTTTCTTTGTAAGCTATTTTGAAGTTATTTGTACAGTGCTACTCTATTCAGCTCACTACAATCACTCACATCCTTAAAACTCACCAGATGTTATACAAGAAAGCAATACAACATGTATTCAAATCACCTTTTCTGTATTAATTAGAAGTGGAAAATTTCACTTTTAAAAAATGTAAACTGATTATTTTTTTTAAAGCAACATGAAAGATCAGTATGTTTCTAGGCTGGACATGAATTTCTAGGGGTTTTTGAGTTTTTACACAGGTTTTAATCAAGCCATACGTTCTTCCAAGTAGAAGTTATTAGAAAATTGATATATAAAAATGAATAATCTAAAAGTGCATTTAGGATGAACTACAAACTTCAGACCCACCTCTCTTATGCCTGAATTATTAAAAGATCTGTTCTACTCTGCTAGGAACAACAGAACAATGAAACTGTAGTGCTTAAAAAGTATGCTTTATATTTTACTGAAGAAACAGCAATGCTTATTTTTGGGTGACTTTCTTCACCAGTTTTACAAGTATTTATGATAGCCAGAAATGGTAACTTTTAGGTAAAGCTCATACCTGTACCATGGATAAATAAAGTTTTCCAGCACCAACTCAAGCACCTGTGCAGAACAAAGACAATGACATTACAAAATAAAGTTTACTGTATTAAAAGAGTTAAAAACACACCTTCCAAAACTCAGGCAATATAATTCATATATCATAAAGCATTAACATACATGTATACATTGTGATCCTATTATGAGATCAATCATCTTGCATAATAATCAGTACTTTGGGCAAATAGCAACAAAGTGATGACTTTGTCAGTTTTCAACTCGTGACAGCTGCCACTTGTACTATTAGTAATGCAAAGCACAGTGCTGTGGCCGCTCTGTTATGTGAATGCCATAAAAAATGTAATCCTACCTCAAACGCGCCCTAATTTTTCAGATCAGTGCCCATTTTATCCTGAGGTAGCATGAAGTGTCCTACAGGCACGGTGACCCTATCCTACACTTACACATATTTCCATCCTTTTTCATCCAAACCTCCACTTTTTCCAGCTCTCTCCCACCCTCAAAGTGGGACAGTCAATCCTCACTGCTCACAAAGAAAGCAAAAGGAGAATCCTAAAAAGCAACTCCTAGGAAAGTCATTCTTCTTTCTCCACATCCTGCACTACTGCTTTCAAAGCCTGCCTTTTGGTACAGCTATCTCCTGAAGTCCCAACCAGAGCACTTCCCTACATGTATCCTCATGGTCTTTTCCCTCCTCTTCCTAGCCCCTGTATCTTCCACCTACATGGATCTCTGTAGGAGAAAATTTTTCACCCCTTCCATCAAACCTGTTCCTCACACGTCAAGCCTGTGGCTGCTTTTTCCATGCCAGAAAACCTGTGGTTAATCAAGAAGAACCAGTGCTGTTTCAGCCATGTCACAGGTACATCCTCATTCAGCTTGGCTTTGTAAGCCACAGAAGGAAGGGAGGCAGGGGAGGTGACAGTCCCGGTGCAATCAACCGACTGCCACCACCGTATACACAAGGCGTACTGAGAGACGGACTGCAGCTTTGACACCTCTCCTTACACCTGCACAAAAGTTTCAAGTAACTGTTATAGCCCTTGCACCATAATTAGCATAAAAAGAAACCTCTGAATAGAAGTAGAAACATTTGACAGTGCCAAGAAAAAAATAACATAGGGAAGGATGAAGTTTTCTTGAGATTTCTCCTCCTTCACTATAATGCCAAGATATATTCTGTACTACCTTCTCCTGTTGCAACCCATCTCTTAATTTGAATCCTTGCTTTTGAAATCAGTTTGTCCCCAGCAGCACCAATGCTGATCAGGGTCCTAAGACAGAATTTGCGCGTTGCTATGCGAGTCTGCTCTGCCACATTCTGTTGAAAGAAAGATTTTGCAAAAGAAGCTGCTGTGTTCCAAGAAATGTCACATCTGTTTGAAAGGAAAGTTGAATGTAACAGCTGATGCACAAGTGTCATTTATAAGCATAAGTATTACTCTCATAAGATTTGCTGCTGTGCTCATTCACACTGTATGCACTGCAAGAATTCAACACTTACTAAATTTATACTATCTTCAGGGCATGTCTCTGCTTTACTCATCAGTATAAAAGCACACTCAGTAAAATGCACACCCCGGCTTTTTAATTCCTCTCAATTCTTCAGACTTGAGCAGCAGATGAATATGCTTTTTCTGTCTTCACTACTAAGAATATCGCCTACTCAAATTTGAGAAGATACTCTTTTTTGCAATTGTTCCATTTCAGTGATTTTCCTCCCTTTGATTTTAAGGGTGAATGAGAAATTTTATTCCTTTACCTTTTAGCTGAAGGGATGTTTTCCACTTTGACATAACTTTAGATGTCTGCACTTTGAACCATGAAACATCATCAATGTCTTGTCTCCTAACCCTATGTTCTATAGCAGTAATAGATCTTGAAACTGTAATAGGATCATGCGCTCACGATGGATGGATAAGCTAAATTTCATTCCCTCTGCCCCTATCCCATATTTCCATTGAAAGCAGAGTGGAAGGGTGGGGAGAGATGACATCATTTCTTTATTTCCCAGCGATAAAGAAATCCCAGAGACTTCTCTGGAAGTCAATCTTCAGACAACAGGAGGGAGATCGTATCCAGCTCCAGTCAGCAAACACGGAACACGGGCCTTGAAAGCAATAGATCTGACTACTCAAAACAATTTCCCTGATGCCTTTCATAGCACTGCTAGTATATAAACCACCAATTTACTCCACAGAAATCTCAGTCTTGCAGGTATGACATTATTTTTGTTCATGAAGGCTTTCTAACACAATAAACTTCTTTCAGTGCTCAAACACCAGACTCTTTCCAAAGAAGTGCCTTTCAAAAGCAAAGGCCTGCAGAAAAATCCATACTGTGCACCAAGCTGTTAAAGGATCCCCTTTCTCTCTTTTGCTTTGTACCTCCCCACCAAAAGCAACCACAGCAGACCATCCTCAACTTGAAATGGAAAGTGCACTTGGGAGGTCTTCAAGCAGAAGACTGTGTACACAAAGGGAGTACAATGCAACCCTCTTTGAAGAGCTTTCTTTATGCACGACTACTGCTTTGGAACTGAAATCCTGTCCATCAGGCAACTGCATCGCTGCAATTTCAGTTCATCAGATGCTAAACAACTAAAACTTGTTCAGACTCTCTTCACCAACAGTCCAGAGGCTTCTAAAGGTTCTAAATTTTTTCCAACAGTGACATGCATCGTTCTTACTGCTAAGCCAAACACATGATGGCTCCGAGAATCATCTTCCTATGGTTATTAAATTAGCAGGAATATCAGGAAAGATGCAAGACTTGATGACCCATCCCACTCCGGATAAGGTCCCCTTGAGATTCATCCCATGTTGGTAGTAAGTGCACATTCTGCAGGTTTGCATGTGTTTCCCTTGTGTGTGTGTGTTTCCCTTGTGTGTGTGTGTTTCCCTTGTGTGTGTGTGTTTCCCTTGTGTGTGTGTGTTTCCCTTGTATCCCACCGCAGCCACACAGTAAGGGCTTTATGGTAACGCTCCTACAGGACAGGCAGGTAATGCCTCTAGCCAAAGACCCAGTGGCAGCATGCACAGACAGACAACTAATTCACAATGCACTTCAAGTCCACATATCTCTGGTCTCAGTATCAGAGGTCAAGAAAGGTTCTCTGTGACTCGAGTTATCTGTACAGCCTTAATATAAAAAATGCCTGGATCCTGGACACACCAAAAGCAGTACCTACTTGCACATTTACCAAACACAGGGCACGGTAGAGGCAGTTATGTATGATGCTCAACTGCACCAAGGTGCTGGACTGAAGCTAAAAGAGAAATGAGGAGTGAAACCCTCCATACTGCAAAATACAAGCACTAAAGGAATTACAGGCAATTGGCTGTCAGTAACTGGGGTTCAAGGTATACAGTCCGTGCAGTTTTCCCACAAACCTGTGAGCCTGCCAGACTGTATCAGCATGAGTTTATAAGTCAGAAAAAAAAACCCTGTCACATCATACACTGCATTTGCATAAAGCAGATGTGCACTCACTTCCTTTCTAACAATACCAGCACTATTAATGAAGCTCAACTGCTCACACTACACACATGCCAACAGAGTAGATAGGATGTCTCAGAGAATGACAGTTAACGACAAGCAATTTCCTTGTCTGTAAAGTATTACTCTCCAGTTTTAAATACAAAAGATGAGTCATTTCATTTAAAGCTTACCTATTTTCAAGCATTTTCAAGCATTTTGCAAAATGATGGGTTCTACTATGTGTGAGCAGTTTGGAATTGGAAAGTTGGAATTAGAATTACAAGTGTAAATCCAAACGCAGCAGGTAGCAATATCAGCAGCAGCTGAAGAAAAAAACAATGGGAAATTGGTTTCTAGAATGCACTGCAACACTGCAAGCTAGTCAGTCTTTGCTGCTGAGACAAGCTTTCTGTGGACTGCCATAGAACAGACCCCAGTTGTCAGGAGGACGTACTGTAGAGCTCAGTGATGAATCAGTAGCAGATCAGAACCACCAAGTCAAATCCTTACTCCTTTCCAGTCTGATTTGGTAAGTAAACCAAAAGAAATATTTAAAAAGCCTTAAAAGATGGCACAACTACATAGTTGAGACCACTTCCTGAGGGCAGAACAAGCAATTCTCAGTAAGAAAGCATGCAGGTCATTGTACTGCTACAAGAGTTCAGGACTGGTGAAGAGCACATTCAGACAATAACTGATGACTTGTCATACATTTGTTTATTTCTTACTTTTAGGAAAAAATTTTTAAAAAAGATAAATTCTCCTCCCACAATCAAATCAAGAACCTGAGAACTTAAGAACCAAAAGAAAAACCATGAGATCCACAAACAGCACCTTGATCAAGGAAGGCATTTCTTTCATGACACTGATCAGGAGCAGCTCAGCAGCTTTCCACAGATTTGACTTGCAACCATCCCTCACATAGCAAAATTGAGATTGTAGGGAAAGAGCCAAGTTCATTAACCTAATAACAGAATTAAAGTCTACTTTATACAATCTGCAGTACCTGAAATTATATACAACACGTAACTGACCAAGAGAGTTCATGTCCCAACTCGAAAAGAAGGAAAACATTGAGGAAATCAACATAAAGCACAACAAGATTGTTGAAACAAGATTACACTTAGGTCACTGCACTACTATTGCGCAGGAAGCAAACTATTTTACACCCCAAACTATCCAATATCGATAGGTGTACAGTTCAGGCAGTTTAGAGAGTTCAACTATAATAATAATAAGCATAAACAAAGAGGGAAGTAAAGTCCAAGTGCAGGTTTTTCTTGTTCTAAACCACATACAGCAGTTAGGTAACCAAAACAAGGCTGAATTTGCAAAGTGAGACAAACTGTCATTGCAATCCAGCAGAGAAAAATCCGTACTTGTGAGAAAAACATGGATTTCTTCTGAGTGTGTATTAAATTATTCCGTAAGCACTTGAAAACACAAGCTTAAAGACTATAAAACTGATTCAAATTAGAAACATTTGGAAATGAGAACATTGACAAAATTCTTCAACCTGCAAATAAAGACCTAGAAAAACTAATCCAGATTAAAAATATCCCAGAATTATTCCAAGTATCTCTTTTCAGAAGCAGGCTGCATTCTGCACTCCTTAGAAGCTCATTAATCTTAATTCAATTCTCACTGTATAAGCTTCCCTCTAATGTATGACTACCCCACAAAAGAAAGTAAGAGCAGTCTCTCCTTTCAGCCCGAAGCAGGCTATCCAATTCCAGACATGTATTGCACGCTACAGCCCCAGAGTAGCTAGTCAAGAGGAACACACTGTGGGCAAAACCTCTGCTATCCTTTTTACCAGTAGAATAGATGCAACAGGGAACAATGCAGTGACATTTCTCATTCCAAACAGTAGCCTATGCAGGTTAAAATAGTGGCTTGAACAGACTTGGATCCATCAGAGACGATCACGCTGGCTCACTGTCCCAGGAAGGCACAGAACTCAGGTCTGGCACTTCCCCCTAGTTAAGGGCCCAAGAAAGTAATAATAAAGGAATGAGAAACACGACATGGATATACAAAAGCCATGTCTACACTGCTAAATGAAGCAGGGCCAGGGTCATGCCACAGAAGTAAAAAGAAACAGCAAAGAAAAGCTCCACACCACTGTGGTAAAAGCAGAACTACAATAGCAGTAATCAAATCCAAAATGCCAACGTGTAGCAACACATTTTAAAGATCAGTCTTAGAATGTAACTATGGCATCTACTTGTATCTCTTCGGAGTAATGTCCTTCGAAGAACTTTTTTAGGATGAAAATCCCATTTATGCTAAACAGGAAAATTCCCAGTTATTCAGCATTTACCACATCCTTTGGTAAACCCTCACAGCTACTTGCTACCCAGACTTCTAAAAACACTGCAAGCACAGAAGCTTTTATTTTACTTTCTATTATTAAAAAAAAACCCTGTTTATAAAAATAAACCTATTCAAGACTTATTCATCAATATTAGCTTTTTAATACACTTGTGCCTAAACTCCTTTAAAAATATATTAATTCAAAAACAATAAATGCTTGCTTCTGAAATTGCAGAGGATGTTAAACCAAAGGAAGATAACAACTTGTTATCTGCATTTATTTTAAAAACATTCCTTAACTATCCATCCCTCCCTTCCCTTAAGGTTTTCATTCTTTTGCTACTCTTTCTGTGGGCCATGCCCAGGGACACGATCATGCAGAGCTGAACTAGAGTGTGTGCTTATATAGCAAATGCACACAGCTTTAACTTCATACACCCTGTTGCTGACTGCAAGAGCTGACACGCAGGGATGCTCTCACTTCTGAAATGCCAATTGTTCATCCTGCTGCTACAGAACTCCACAGTTGGAATTCTGAATAAATTAAGTTAAATATGTGCTGGAGTATTTCCCTAGCTTTAAAAAAGGATAAAAGATTATTTCACTGCCAGTATATTTCTTCAGTTATTGATCAAAAAAGCAAACAAACAAACAAAGACCTGTTCTTTGGATAGCTCTTTTTATAAAGAAAAGAGCAAAGCAAAATTCCTGATTTACAGTCTTACTAAAAACCAGGTATTTCTGCTATTCTTATCTGAGTAAATACGCTCATTTCTTTTTCAGATTTTGTCGCAGCTTTCTCTCATGATATTAAATAGCTACCATCACATTACCATTTTCATTACAAAAACGTTATAGCTTGAGCAAATCATCTCTTAACCTCCACTTCAACACACTAAGCCAGCTGAAAACTTAGCTTAATTTCAAGGTACTAAAGAATTGAAGCAGCAATTACCTCTGAGAGTGATGCATCAACCTTGGAAGGCACTTTCAGATCCAACCATGGCTGATAGTTTTCCAGAAGCAAAGTAGGTCTGCAGAAGAGCATGGAAAAGTTGATGTAACAGTATTTAACTGAAAGTTTCCTACTGCTATGTGCAAAATATAAGAAATACTAAGCTTACCAGTGCCCACACATTTAATTTACCTGTGCCTCTTGCATTTGACCTTGCCACATACAGCACAACTGTGACCGTGAGGAAACAGCTCCGGCAATTCTAATTGCTAAGAGAAGATATTTGGACAAGTTTATATTCTTCAGAATGATGACTCTTTCAATATGCTGATACACTCATAAATTTCCTTTTAGAGTACACAATTACAGAGAACCGAAGAGCATAAAGACAAAGCTGTTCTCCCAGCAGGAAAACAAGCTAACAAGGCACAGTAGGAGAAACAGCTGAACCAAACAGAAAAATCATTTCCAAAGTTGAGAATATAGATACCCTTTCACATCCCCAGTCATGCCCTTATACATCAGCTGATCTAACAGACCAGATGGTTTCTCTCCCAAACTTGCCTTACCCACAGCCTTGGACCATTGTAACCATAACATTTTTAGTCCTATGAAATTCTACATTGAAACATATTAAGTTAGAAAAACATCAGTTTCCCCCGGGGAATGTTTTTCTTTGAAATCCACTACCGCTTCAGTGGGACTACAATTGTCAAAGAAGACTTTAGCACTGGCTTGCCAAAGGAAGAGCATCTTTAGAAAAATAAACAGCCTCAATAAAAGAGACCACAACTTCACAATTTCTCAACTACTTGCTACCAAAGAGCAAAAAATGAAAAATGAGTAAAGCTGAAAATAACATTCAGAACACTCATAACTGGCTTTGAAGGCATAGAGGAATTTGATGAAACTATGAGAAAAGATACAAAGAATCCAAATTTATAATCTGCATTTACTACAGAATATCTATGAGTTAGCGGGTGTGAGCTGTACTGATGTGTAGTATTACTGAAAGCAACTAAAATTACACAAGAGTTGCTACCCAATATAAATTCTTCCAAAATTTCAAGAAAGTGCATGAATGTTAACAGACATATTTACCTTAGGTTTGTATTTTATTGTAAAGAGAAAATTAGGCAAGAGGGAATCCGGTCCAAACGAATAGTAGAAGGTGACGACCCCAGCCACAAATGACCAGAAAATCATTAAAACGTGAAGATACCTTGTAAACAAACAGAAGAAGAAACATTACCGCACGAACAGGTAGCTGTGCCGCACTGGGCACGCCCCGCCCCAGCCCTCCCGGCCAGGCCAGGCCGGCCCGGGCCCGGTTACCGGTTGAGGAGGAGCGTGGCGGCGCCCAGCCCCAGGAGAATGCAGCAGAAGAGCGGGTACTGGCGGCAGGTCTCCCGCAGCACCTCGGCGCCCCGTGCCCGCTGCCGCAGCCGCTGCCCGGCCGCCCGCACCCAGCCCATGGCCGGCTCGGCAGCCGGGGCAGGGGGAGCCCAGGACGCGCCGCGCCGCTTCCGGTCTCGCCAGCACGTGACAGTGGCCCCGTGACGGCGGCCCCAACGTCAGGCAGGCCGGGACTGGCGGTGCCATGTTGGTGACGGCGGCTGAAGCTCCCAGGCACAGGAGCGCAGTGCGGCTGCCGTGCTGGGCGCTCCTGCCCCGAGGCCTCCGGGAGTCTCAGCTTCGCTGCGGGGGGGCGAGGCGGGCCGGACCCGGCGGGCGCTGGTCTCACCGCAGCGTCCCGGGCTGTGGCAATGGCTGGCGAGAAGCGGCGGCGAAGCCGGCAGCGGCTGGCGCTCCTCCGAGGGGAGAGGGTGAGCGGAGGGCTAAGGCCCGAGCTGGGTCAGCACCCGTCTCTCAAAGAGATCTTCCCCTCAGCCCCCCGGTGACGCGCTCGGGTAGCATTTCGAGCTCTGCTGCGTTACGCGCTGTCTGCTAAGCCCTGTAAATAGAAGATCTCCGATGACAGAAAGCTTACCTAGTTATAAATACTTCGGTTCGGAGCAACAGGGGCTCCTAGCGCCAAGCACACAGAAAATGCTGTCTCTGATTAAATGCTTTATATTTAGATGATGACTGAACTAAATAATCTAGTGACTGGGACACTAAAAACTGTACAAACACCTCTCAAAGCTTGATAATTGCTTGTAAAGAACAGGGTGGGAAATGCGAGACCCCTCACCATCAGTAAGTATAGAAGGTTAAGACTGAAAACATACTGGAATGTAGTTCATTGCTAGTGAGAACAACTTCAAACCTACTTTGAGTAACTAACTGCCTCAAGTACAGTCTAAGTCACAAGCCTTCGAACTGCTTTAAATGCTTTCAGCAGCTCTGTAGTTAGCCTGAGCTTCACGGGTAGGTGCCCACTTCTATGTAGTTTTGAGAAGTTGCTGTTACCTTCTGCATCCCTTTGCACTAGCCCCACAGGAAGAAAGGGTATGCGAGCACCCATGAAATCCTGTTCAGAAGAGTCATGTTTACAACTCTTCAGTGAAAACCACTGCAAAACACAGTTAAGGCATTATTTAGAAGGTGAGTCAGTATCTAGAAATCAGAAGCTGAAAATAGCTTTCAGAATCTTTGCTCAGATGTTTTGATACTTTATGCAACACTTCCCTTGACCTCTAGAACAGGTGAAATGCTGCAGTTTGACTTCAGTATGATGACCTTTCTCTGAGAGCTTGGCAAAAACCCAGAGACAGCTTAAATTTCTTTAAGAGCATCTGCAGAGTATTATTTCATGTCAGTGCACATGTTTTCTATTAGGAAAAAACCCAACAAGGTGCATACACACAGCAAATCTCCCTACAGTCTGTGCAGAGGAAATTAATTTTCCTCTTTTTTTTTTTGCTACCTTACTTTGTTCTCAGCTTTACCACATTAGTTTTAGTCATTTATTTTACAATGGTTTTAATAAGGAGTAAATTTTAAATGCCCACAATTCTTAAAATGATTTCATAAAGGTGTCATGGCATCACAGAGCTGTAACAGGAAGCGACTTGCACAGCAAGACAGGAGGAGCAAAAGTCAAACTTCTCCTTGCAGTTGTGTTCTCTACACTGGGTAGTTTCTTCAGGTTATAGTTTCATTTATTTACTGTAACACTGCCATAACTGCATTTGGTACTAATTGAACCTTACTAGGTGGGAAGCTGTGCGATTTTCTTCCATTCACAGACTTTTTACATCTGCTGGGCAGACACGGTAACCCCACGTTTCATCCCCTCCTGCTCTGCTGGAGGTAGCAGTGCCAGCAATGCCCATCACCCTCTGTAACCCTTGCCCCTGTTGACTATTCTGATTGTTCTGGTGCACTGAAAGACATCGCTGAAGTTTTGATTCCCAACAAAATAAAAGTATGGAAGAACAAAAAGTGAAATCTTGACAACACAAAGTTTTTCAGAATTCTGTTGACTTTGAGAGAAAGAAGAGCTTTATGATTCCCCAGCACTAGCACTTCTTTCTCTCTTCACATCTTTCTGGCGAACTGGAGAACTGAAGGGGAAAGCATGCATCTGGAGATGGGCTCTTGAAGCAACAGGGGCAGGACTGGGTTATTCTGGAAAGCTAGATTTTATATTTAAAATGGAAAAGGATTTTTCACTGATCATACAAGTCTTCTTATGGAGTCACTTTGCCACATTTTTATTGTTTGAGGGTTTTTTTAATAGCAACACAAGATTGTATATTCTAGCACTCAAAAAAAAAAGTGTTGATTTTCAACATAACAAAATACAAAGCTGTATTTGTTGGCTGAATAATACAAGGCTGAGATTCTACTTACCGAAGCGTTCCTTATAGCTTAAATAAAACCTAAAACTTTGCTTGTATTAATAAACCAGGAAGTGAACCATAATACACAGTTTCTCACCAGCTCATTGCATTTAGTTTATGGTGCAGGTCTGCTTTTGCTCTTTTCAAGGTGTTAAAATTTCTCTTTCAAGAACACAGTTGTCCAAACTAACCTACATAATATAATCCTTCGTAACTAATTTTCCCTTATAATTTATTCCCCACACATCCCTGGTCATTGTTGTGGGCCCTTTCCAGAAGTTTAAATAGAAAACTTCATTATTATCCTTTAACTTCAGCCACTGAGCAGAAAACTTCAGAGAAGTTTAAAATTAAGTACTTAGCAAACATCTGAGTTTAATTTAAAGTGAAAGCAAGGTTGGTGACTCAGATCCCAAGAAAACTAAGCATTAAAAGTCTAAAGTGCCTACTAAGTTCAGAACTTAAAGAGCACCCATCAGTAGTTAAGGGTTTCTGTCAGAGATAATTCAGTTGTATGCAAAAAACAAGGTGTAAATTGACCTTTAGTAGTCCTTTTTGGCCCTTCTGTATTAAAGGAACACCAAAACTTTGGGGAAGAGTAGAGGCTAGCCATTGATACACATTTCTGGTTTGGTTTAGGTAGGAGGATAATTATTAGCACTTAGGTAAACAAAACTAGCTTTACTGGTATAAATACAGTCACATTCATTTGTCTCAGTTAATGAACTGGTAATAGATTTATGGCATCTGGGAGTCCCTGTACCACCCACACAGACCTGTGCTTGTCAGCTGTATGGGAATGTGTGCTGTCAGTGGTTGGTGTAGGTTCTTAAATTTCCTTCCTGGACCATCACATATGGTGACCCTCTCTGTATTACAAGACTAAAGAAAACTGGATGAGGAAATTATAACCTGGGGCCAAAAATACATGGATACAGTGACAAGGACCTTGGATTCCTGGATTAAATCCCACACAAATTGTCTTTGAGAAGAATGCAGGAGATCAGCTGCTCCAGAACAGTAAGGAGGGAAACAGCAGGTGGAAGGGAGAAAGCATTTTTAAAAAGATAGGTGACATGTCAAAAGAGCCCTGATCTCCACAACTGGAATGAACTAGCACATGGTATTACACAGATTTTAAAATTATTTCTGTTGTTGTTGTTTGGGGTTTTTTTGTGGTTTTTGGTTTTGTTTAGAAACAGATTTTCAGCAGGCACTTGGAAGTTGAAGGGGAGCAGCTAAGAGGTTTCAGCTGCAACAGTCCAATCAAAATTAACTTTTTGCTTTGTTTGTTTGGTGCTGGTGTTTGTTTTAAGATACTGTAAGCCACAATTCAATTGGAAGACCTGAAAATGTGTTTAGGACTGAAGCCATGAAGCCACTGGCTAGCACAAGGCAAAATAAAGACTCACAGGGGGGAAAACACAGCAGGGAGACTGTTCTGGTAAGAAAATTCAAGTAAACCCATTTCAAGCAAGATGGTTTCTAGAGGGCCAGTTTAGCATGCCCAGCAATAACAATGATGGGCAAACTAGAGGTGTTGAGGAGTGCTAAACATGTTAGAATTTCACTGGGACACGCACAGTCCAACTGGACAAATGTACCATTGGGAATTAAAACACAAAAGAAAACACCCAAAAAAAAGCCCCACACACAAAACACACAAATCACCACCAAAAAAGCACCCTGGAAATGTGCTGGAGGCCTTGCCCTGATGAACTTGTAACTCTCAAGGAGAATGGAAAAAGGGTCAGAGCAACAGCGATATGTATACAGGAGCTTTCCTTCAAATTGTTTACATGAAAAGGATACATTCTTTCACAGACTAGATACTGGAGACAATTTAGATATTAGAGATTAAAATAATTTCTTCTGTTACAAATGACAGTTCACAGGGCATTAAAGGAGAAGGACATAAGGCAGAAAGTTGCAAGGGGGGTGTAGAAGTTGGCTACAGAGAAGAAGAAATAGAGGCCTGCAAAATAAAAACACACCCTCCAAAATCCCAGCAAAAAGCACCATTAAGAACTAAGAGAGGCATTAGACCTACACAGGAAACACAGAAGTGCTTAAATAAATGTCCAATGTTGCCGCAAACCTAATAATTCAAAGGTACAGTCTACAGAAATTCTGTAAACTCACCCAAGCAAAAGATTAGCTCTCTGGATATGCACCTTAGTCAAGTATTAAGTGAGGTAGCAGAATTTGTTGGTATGTGTGGGGGAAAAAATCTGGAAAACATAATTCCTTCAAAAAACCTAGGCTGATCGTGGGGGAATAAAAGCATAAAAGGTAGTTGGATGCTAAGAATTTCTAATAAAAAAGTTTGTGAAAGAAATAAGGAACTGCATTAATGCAAACAGTTAAAATAATGCCATAGTACATAGTTTGGAGCTCAGTCTAAATGAAAATTAAGCTGTTTACTTACTATGAGGATAAAGAAAACCCTGCCCTGGATTCACACTTCATGAAAATAGTTATGACAAGCCCTGAAGGGAATTTCCACTGACCAACTTTGAGGTCAGTGGGGGAAATTTTCAAGCAGGGAGTTTGAGAAGGAACTTGAGCCACATTCCCTTGTTTCATCCAAATTAAAAAGTGCCAAGAAAACCCTTGAAAGATCATGTGTTTCTGTTAAATCACTGCAAAGTGTTGCAGCACCTCTGCCTCATAACTATAATGAAACAGGGAGAATTTAAAACTAATACAAAGTTTTTCATCATAGATACTTTATGGATTCATAGAACAGCTGTATTGGATCAGCAAAGGTTCAGCTAAATGAACATCATGTTTGTGGTGATGGCCATCAGGAGATCCATACCTAGGGAGAAGTTGTAAAAGCATAGCAAGAATGATACTTTCCTGGAACATTCTTTCACTTTGATTCACAATCTTGGGAATATCCTGACTTTTTTTTTTTTCCCAAGGTTTCAAGTTCCTTTTTGAATAGCTATGAATTTGAACATCGACAAAAAGTCATGCAGCAAGGAGCTCCATCACTTATTTATTCTTGCATAAGTGAATATACAGCTCTCCAAACATTCATACGTTTCATTTAGTATAAGTCATGGTGAAAAATCATTCCCTACTCAGAACAACTGCTGCTTATCATTTTACCAAAATACTTTGGATTCCTGAGCAAACTGTCTTTTCCAAATGAAGATTCCTGCTCCAGTGAATTGTTCTTCACATGAGAGCACTCCTGTACTTTGATCATCTTTGTTGTTCTCCCTATCTTTTTCCAAATTTATTATCTCCTCTGTTTTGTAGTGCTGGGTTAGGGACAAGCTGCAACAGGGGGAACAAAACTGTTCAACAAAAAGCATTCAAAAATATTTTTTTTTTACTAGAACTAGTGCTATCTTAAATTGTTCCTTAACTATTGCTTCGCCCCACCTCAGTGTATTTGAACATTTTACCCTATGAAGACTTGTGATCCTTTTTTTCCCCCCTTATTTGAACACAACTCTATAGGTTTTGATGGATTAATTTTCTTCACCTTAGAAGAAAAACAGTGGAAAAAAATCCTGACCTACAGTCTTCACATACTCAGGATGTTCTAATCAACACACAGAACTCATCAGAAGGGAGAAAAAGACAAACTGTAACTAAAGGCTGCTGTTGTAAGCCAGCTTGTATCAGAGAAAGCTTTCTATTGATACTAACACATCCATTGTATGTGCTGATAACAACTATATAAATCCAGACACAGTTATGACATCTGTCATTTGGTTTTGGTTTTTTTTTTCTCCGGTGACTGGTGAGCTGGTATCCTGAAGCCCATTGCTTTAGCTTCTGTGGATGCAGCAGTAAGAGCCTTGAGTGTTTCTGTCAGGTCAGAATTCCATAGTTATTTTTAGTTCAGGCAACTAGTTTCTCCAACATGAAGTATGTAAAAGCAGTATAGGATAAAAGTCAAACAACATTATTTATCACCCTCAAAAAGTTATTTGTGCTTCAGCTAAGTCATCAAACACTTAACAGGAATTGTTACAGAACCAGTTCTGTAACCAGGATATTGTTTTGCATATCATTTGTTGGCTGAGAATACATGGAATCTATTTGATATTTTCCTTCATTTAAATAAATGACGTACAGCAAAACCTGAGGCACTTTCAGAATGATTAAAGAGAAAATAAAAAGCAATAGGACAAATGTTAGGTTTCCTTAGCAAGCATATGGAATATACAACAAAAGCAAAAAAAAAATCTGAAGTACACTAACAGGACAAATGTACAGGACAGCACTGGGAGAGAAAGCCTGAACAGAGAGCTATTCCTCCCAATACATGAGTACTCAGGCTTTTAGAAAACAACTTTTCAAAGCACACAGGCAGCTTGCCTGTCTCACATATTGTGTGGTGTAACTGGAGTATAGAGCTCCATGATAAAGCTCCACTTCAAGAAGAGTATTGATAGTTTTAATGAGAGATTTAAGAAGCTAAGTACCAAGCTCTACAAGGCCAGGTTTCTTTACAACTCTTAGCTGATCAATGCTATGCTTATCAGACAGCTGCCCAAGTTCCTGAAGGTGCAGACCTCCCCACCCCCTACAATGCTTGCTTGTTTACTAGGAAAGTGATGTATTATTATATACCACTTCACCTCTAGCACTGGCATCAGGGGTGCTGCTGTAGAAGCAGAGGATCCCTCCATGGGCCTATCAGCAGACAGACCTTGGCAGGACAGAAAGGCACGGTCTCTCTTCCAGAGTAGCAAAAACCAGTTCCTTGTGATTCCTCCAGGTGTTCTGCGAATGCAGTTCCTGGTTATGGTGCACACTTGCCATTTGCACAGTGGTTTTTCCTAAAATGTCCTTTGGGGAGGGAGAGTGCATGCTTAGGCAGGTGAGAGGACTTTGAGCTGTTTGGAAAAGGCACACACATTGTGAAATCAAGAAACGAGGACTAGTTGGAAGACTTGGCCAGTTTCTGCAAAGCTCCATTACTTAAAAGTTTTGCTTTGCTTTGCATTTTCTGTTTTACGTAAGTAGCATTCTAGCGAGGAAAGGCACTGGCACTAGGAAGGTCTGATATTGTATGGGGGGCTACTATTAACACTCAGTATTATTCTAGAACTTCCTATATCAATTTCTGAATTGACACGGACTTGCTACTGTATAAGCTACTGGCTGTTGTTGTTCTATGGAAGTAGAAATGAAACAGTTTGAAATGCTAGGCATTATGTTTTTCCTCTTTCAGATACATACATCGTTTATAAAATATATACATTAATAAAGGGGGATTTTAATATGAAAAATCAGCTTACCATCTTTCGTATCAAACTTTAAGACACTGAGTCATCCAGTTTAATCTCAAGTTTGGGTTATTCTCTGTAGGTCCAGTTTGTAGTATTCCTCGCTGAATTCAGGAGTTATGAGTGAAGACTGAGGTCTTCAGGATTTCGAAAGATGCACGTAAGACAGCTCATTACACAATGTACAGAACTAGGAGGCTTCTGAGAGACCTCAAATTGGTGTCAGTGAGGTTCAAATGCATGAAGGAAGAAATGGTTTTTTTCCTTGAGAAAGTAGATTTTTGCTTCAGATGATATCAGAATGGAGAAAGGATTCTCTAATGTTATCCAGGTTCCTAGTGGCCCATGTACGAGTCTCAGAATTATTATCTAGGACAAGTAGTAAGTCCTCCATTGATCACCACTGAGATTCAATATAGTAAACTAGATCAAATACTAAGCTACCACCATACTGTGCTGTATTGTCTAAATCTGGTGTGCTTCTGGGATATGTTATGGTCAGGAAATTTGGAATACCAGTCAGTCTCAGTGCCAAGAAGCCCAGGTACCAGCTGTTCTCCTGGACTATAATGGGGACTGTTGCCCAGCTGTGCTTCCCTCTCCCTTTTTCCCTTCAGTTGTTTCTCAGGTCTGGAGGAAAGTCAAGCTACCTATACAATAATGGCCTTTTCTCCCCTGAAGCCCAATGGCAATAGTGAAAAGCCAGCAAAAGAAAGGAACAAAATCACAGATTTTCTGGAGAAGCAGTTTCGGCAGTGAGGAGACATGGAGTTAGTATGTTTAGTCAAAAGCGTCTTAGTTCAAAGCTGCTCACCTGAGTTTCACCAAGAACTTAGAACATGCACCGATCTCCATTGGATGCTCACTCTGCATTACATCTACAGTCAGGAACATTCCCATCTCCCATTAAGTCTTCAAAGATGCTGCTCACCTGCAGAGAAAAGGACAACTTTTCCCCACTGAAAGCTGTCTATAAAAACACAGGATTCTGTATAACCCAAGTGCTGATGAACAAGATACAAAGCCTTACCTACGCTTGTTTCTCTTAACTCAATAAGGAGAAACCATCCTAGTAGACTAAAATTTGGTAAGTTTATTTTACCTTAACACTTTCCTTCTTCAGCCTTCTCCTACCTTATAATTTGACACAGGCTTTTGCATTTGACAGTCTTAAGATAAAATCATTTCTGTTCATTAAATAAGTGCATTTTCTTGTAAGAGATATAAGGTTTAGCCTGAAGGAAACTGAGTATCTTCAGACAAAGTTCAGCAACTTTCATACTGCCTCTTAACTCTTTATCTCGAGGTCACAGATGTCTTTCCAAGAACATACTGTTCATTTCAAGTACCTTAATTTCTGAGCACAAGAAGTTCACCTCCAGTGTGGAGTATACCTATTGGGCTACCTGGACCACCAGGCCATTTATTAAAGGCCTGGCCTAGTCCCAAGAAGTGATGAGCCTCTTCTCACTCTCAAGACGGTGGGCAGGCAACTCTGTACAAGCACCTGATGTACACTGGAGCTCTTTGACTCCATCCTGAACAAAAAATCTGCAAGGGAGCTGCTCAGGTGACATTGGTTCACCCCAGCTTCAAAAACGGAACACCTATTATTGCTTCATCCCCTGCATTAAGAGATACTTAAGATTTCACATGCAAGCTTTGCTATGAACACCACATTCCCTCAAGTATCACTCAATTAGAAGGCATCATCAGGTCCTATTACAAACGGCTTTTCAATTAACCCTATTTTTGTCCACCCTTTAAGGTATTGTGAAGGGCAGCAAGTAGCAAATGTTATACCAGTAAAAAAAAAAAATGATGGAAGAACTCCTGCCCTATAACAAAAAAAGTCCATCTTTGGAACATGTATATCAGATATTCCAAGACTGGCTCTAGATTCCCTGGGGCTGTGATTATTAGTTCATCAATTCAAAATTGTTTACAAACAGCAGCTCTAGGGCATTACTTGCCTCTCAGAACAGGACATTTAAAACAGCAGCATCATAACAGGCTCCCCCCCCCCCCATTTTCATGTTTCTGTGTTTGAAACCTCCTCCCTTACAGGGACACTTTCAGACAATTTTCTTCTGAAATTTCTACCAAGATAAAGTAGCCCTGATAAATACAACAGCCAGGACAGATCTTCTTACCTTCAGACACGTAATCCAAGGACCCTGTCTCTGTTTTCCACCTGATGTTTGAATCTGGGAAAGATCCATCACCTGACATTGCCTCTACTTGCACAGTGGCTGCTAGATGGTGCCTGCCTTAGAGCGTGCCTACCTTTCACAGGAAAAGCACAGACTGGTTAATAGCAGGAAAGATCCTACAAAGCTGTAACACAGCTAAATGAAGCTGTTCTACATAGTGGTTTGCCAGGTTGTTTCCCTGGCTAGTTTGCCTTTAAACCCCAGACTACAAACTTGCCAGTAGTGTAGTTCCAGCACTTTTAATGCCCATCTTGTGCCCACAGGTAGAAAACTTCTTTTCCCAACTGTTCCATCACCTTCTGTTTTCTCAGGGACCACATAAAAATATACTTCCTAATCCCAAGCAGGGAGTGTTTCTGCTTCTATCACTCCTAGGTCAACCTTTTAAGTACATGATAAATATATTACTTTGTATTCCTCTGAGGAGGAACTTCCCTGATTGTCATCACTGCTTTAGGAGGAAGGGGAAAAAAAACCAAAACACAAAACAAACCACCACAAACACCCACACACATAAGAAAACACACCACACACAACCACCAAACAACACTATCAGACCACACACATCAAATCAAAAAAAGTATTTACAGAAGACCCTGTAAGTTTTACTTTTTACAGGGACACTTTTTGCCCTTCAAAATCTCCAGGTCATGTTTTGGGTTTTTTTAAACTGAACATTAAACAATATTTTAGCTGACTTGTGAATGTAAGATCTCTCTACATCATTTTAAGTATGTGATTGAGATGCAGAAGTTCCATGATTATCACACAAATTCAATACCTATCACCTATTTAACCTGCATGCACTTAGAAGGTATTGCATATTTAAGTCCTCCCCTAAACACCACTTGGAAACGGGAGGGGAAGGTGTTGTGTTGGTTTGTTTCTGTTTCCGAAGTATGCATTTTTGCTAGTGATTCTAAGATGGACTGTGTCCTCATATCTTTAAACTGTATACAGAATTTGACCCTTCCCTTTTTCCATCTTCATGTATCAAAGCAGAAAATGGTTGAAAAGGTTGCTTCAAAATGGCTCAGCAATTTAAGAGATGCTTAAAACAAATTACGCACAACTGTCTCTTGTTCTTCCAGAGACCACAAAGTCTGGGAGTGGATCACCATGTACCTGCAGCTGTACTGGAGTTACTATCCAAGCTGTTCTTTAACTACGGAAGCATTTTAGCATTCTTCAGTACTAAGTAACATGCTTTAGCATAGGCCATTGCTGGAGGTAGTTTGAGTAAGCTTTGCTCAGATGTCACTACTACTTCATTTACCTCAATGCCATTTGAACCCATGTAGTGAGTACATCTTAGCACACCTTTAAGTGAATTACAAACAGGGAGACTTCACTTTTCAACAGCTTAGACAGCAACACTTTTTCACCATTCATCTGTAGACTCTTCCCTCATCTCTCAATGAAAGCAGTACTCGTAGAAATGTTACGCTCAGGGCAATAACTGTGAAAATTTAGATACTGCTCATTAAAATAAAACCCTGTACTTCCTACTAGAAATCTGTTCTGATTTCAACAATTAACCTAAGAAAAGACTGACTACCTCAAAGAAGCAACTACTATGTCTGAGACTGATTAGTTCATGCCATACTCTTTTTTCAGATAAACATGACCAGCTGGAATGGGTCAGAACATCAACAAACCAAAATCTGTCTATTTTGGGTTAGTATACCATTGGGGAAAAAAAAAAAGAAAAAAGCAAAGTGCCTCTTATTTCACCACTCCCATTGTAGATCACTTCAATGCAAAACCAAATTGCAAACACCACACAAGCGCAAAATACTACTTTAAATCAAATGGATTTAAGACCTTCCAGATCCTTCTTACCTGAAAGATCAATCTCATTGGAGTTAATCCCATAACAGTTGCTTAGGATTTTTTTTTTTTTTTTTTAAGAATTTTTTTGACAGGTTGTATTAGTATTATGAAAACATAGTTGAACAAGGCAGCAGAGACTCCCAAGGAAGCCTTTGACCACAATCAGAAACAGGAACAGTCACTATTACTAGCCACTTCAACTCTTACAGATGCAGGGACTAGGTATTACTTGTCTTCTCTCAAATGCTGTATTAGAATCAATTTCCAATTGTCATGCATCTGCATTACAAAAAGATTAATTATAGTTTGGTTTAGGCTGGCTCTCAGTAGTGTTTTTTAATGCAGAGCTTCATTCTTAAGTATGCTGAAATTGCACCCTAAGAAAAGCCCTAATTTACTTAATGGGGTATCTATAAATTTGCCCTTGTTGAATTCACACAGAAGCAGCATTTAAATCCCAAATTAGGTACCTTTATTTAATAATAGTTTAAGTAACCACTAGTAACAGAATTAGGTGCAATCTGTATCCCACTAAAGAGAGAAGAAAATAAAAATATTTTGAAAGTGTAACTTTAGATGGCAGAACACTGAAAATTCCTTGGAACCAGGAATGAAGACCTGATGATATATATTCAGTTCCTGGCTTTCCATGACTGTTAAATGGAAAAATCCCTTAAACTATTAGGATTACTAACCCAGCAGTTTAAAAATACAAGGAGTTCTCTATGAAGCATTTCAGAGATTTTTTTAGATAGGAATTATTTAACATTAAACCGTATCAGATTACACTCAACGCTTAACATCCACTTAGTGTTGATGTGGACACTAAAATTGAAGACTTAAACCCCACAGCATCCCTAATAACTGCAGATAAGGAGTAAATTAAACAGTCTACTGAAGCTGGATTTTAGGTACTGCAAGTCATTTAAGTACTAGAATGTCTCTTTACTTACCATTATCTTCTGTGCAGTCAAATGGCATAGGCTATTCTAGGGGCTGTGTAGCACAACTAAGAATGCATTTCATAACTTAGTGAAAAAAAAAAAGAGGTGGTAAGAGTCAAGGTTCTTTCTACATGTTAGTGATCAAAACAAACTTCTATTGTCACACTAACTGTGCAGAGATGGTGAACTGTCACCATAACTAAGCCAAATGTATCAGACTAGAAGGAATCCAGATTTCTGACACGGCAAGTTTCACCTACCTGTCAGACAACGAGTGCTGGCTTTCAAGTAGACAAAGTTTCACAAACGTTCAGAAATAATTAACTTTTAGAACTGAAATGCATCTTGCAATTCAAACTTTAAATATTTAAGCCATATTTAATTACCTTTTATCTACATACTATGTCTGTGTTTTCTAGACTATCACAGATGCTTTTTTCCTTAAAAAAAAGCCCCATCAAACCTACTCTCCCCACCCCCCCAAAAAAGCAAACCCAAACACAAAAACAACCAACCCACCCAAAACTTTTACCAAGTACCTAGCACTTGGAAGTCTGACCCTCTAAAGATGCCTTCATGAAGATAGCTTTAAATAATCTATGTAACCTAGTGTTTCCAGAAGAGCTCCGCTATGCAACATCCACTCCAGAGCTGACCACTTAAAAATATGCGTTTGTGGAAAAAAATTAGAAACAGTTATATACTGGCAAGAAAAAAGAGGTATTACATGAAACAGTCACCCCTCTCTCCAAATTCCAAGTAAACACGCTAGTCCTAGCGCCACTTTTCAACAAATCTATCTACTGCAACAGTCAAGGCAACGGAGCACCGAAGTCACTAGGCCATCCAGGGGATTTTATAACCCAAGTGTAACTAAGCACTTGAAGTGTTGACCAGATGACTATATGACCATCGGTCTCCCAGGTAAACATTTTAACATCAGAGCTTCTAGGAAACTTTCTCTGTTTGAATTAGAAGGCTGTAAAGTAAGAAATAATTTATTCCTCTCCCCCCCAATATTAAGGAATCTTCAACTCTACTTCCCTTCTGTTGCCACATACCATTTTTATCTGACAGAGCAAATGACAAAGTACAGATTGGCGTTTCCTCTGCCCAGCTAATGCAACTGGCTAGCTCCAGCCAAGAGATGTCACATGCTGGTGCTGGAGTTAATTCAGCAACACACGAGGCAAAGACAGAATTTAAAATCCATCATAGCCAGTCAAAGTTGGGATTTGTAAGTTTCAGGCTGTGAACACAAGATCCAGTGTTACAGATTTCAATTCTCTAATGCAAGTGAGGGAATAATGGTCTTCATTTTGTGGAATATATCAACTTGTGTTGTTTTCTGAAAAAGACTATTGATGTGTTTATGTCCATGTTGCCTTTCAGCTTTTATTTAAAAAAAAAAAAAAAAATAACCCACACAAAAAACAAAGTCTCCCCTCCCTGATGTATAAGCATCAAAATAACTACTAAGCTGAACAGAAAAGTTAGGCCTCTGAAGAATTATCAAAGGCACAAGGGGAAAAAAAAAGTTGCAGCCAAATTGAGTATTTCAGGATAGA
Organism: Megaceryle torquata; assembly: GCA_024611175.1. NCBI lineage: Eukaryota > Metazoa > Chordata > Aves > Coraciiformes > Cerylidae > Megaceryle > Megaceryle torquata. The sequence goes on along the minus strand of JANIJG010011723.1, from coordinate 25,420 downwards.
AATGTTAAAGTGGGAATCCTACCTTCAGAAGAAGCTGTTTAGATTATATCACACCCCTCACCCTCAAGAACAGAATAAGTACTCCTTATTTTAGTTAAGACAGTACACTTAGGTGAGAGTTGTACAAAGCAAATTCTGAAACTGGTCTTAATACCTGTAATAACAGCCTTCCTCCGACACTAAAAACACAAACTTAAGTTCTGGGTTGTAACAAATCTACTCTTTAAAAGCTAAGGGGAAAAAAAAAAGCACAGTTTTATGTCCTGTATGAAACCCTTCAAACAAACAAAAAAAAAAGAGTATTAAAACAAGAGTATAAGTTAAAAAGCTGTGTATTGGAGTGTTTATAAACCAGAAGTGTTAAGCAGCAGCATCAGTTTCCCATTTCTTGAATTCAACTAGACTTCAAATTTAGGAACACATTACAAACCAATGTGAACTACGCTAGCTTACACTCAAACCTTTTTGCAGGTGTTTCAGTAAAGAAAGCCTCCTATGAGAATAAACAAGAGGCAGCATAATGTATTAAGTCAAAACTTGCCTTCAATATGCCAAAAAGAACTGTATGCTACATGTCCATTTGTCACCAAAGCAACCCAGAAGAGATGCATTATTGCTGTGGAACATTTCAAGTTTACCAACACCCAAGTGCAACCAAACTGATGTTGTATATATGCACTTGCCCATTCTCAACAATTCTTCCACTTCATAATGAATGGCTTGTCTTTTACACAATCAAATTTAAAGCTTTGAAAATATGTTCTTTTTTTTTTTGATTTTTTTTCCCACAATATTAATCACCACATGCAATTTAGTTTTCTGATCATTTTGCTAAAAAACTGCACCAATATCAGAACAGTGCAAATCATATTTAATTTTAAAAGTTATAATGGCTTGAATTCATAATTAGAGGGAACACTGTCAAGATCTCAGTATTTTGCTCACCCACCATTGCTTGCATTCCTTGAAAAAAACTTTCCTGACAATTTTTTTTTTTTAAAACAATAGTCTCCCATGCTTTTATCAGAGCTGAAATTAAGGATATGATCCACAATTTCAACACATCTAGTGCCTTAATAACAATGTTTTTTTGCACTTCTATCAACCATTATAATACCATAAATATATTATCCCCACCCTGACACATTTCCAGACTAAGAACTGGTCACTAGCACTTGTGATCCCACAAGTGTTTTAAGTTTTTCAGCAATGGAGAGATTTCAAGATGAAGAAATCTGAGGACTTCCCCTCTCCTACAGCCCCCAGTGTTTTCATTTTATAGCAAGTTCAGAATTGGTTTCCACATCTTGACAGTGTTCCTTATAAAACCATATGACAGTAAAAGTGCCAGTAGGCATGGCAACCTCTTCGAAGGGAGCATTTAAACTCCTTGGCACTGGGAATGCCAGCACCAAGGATTACATTGAAATTCAATATTATACTTAAGGCTACAATTAGCAAACCCACTTTCCAGAAGCCTAATAGTCTATCACTAGATTTGAAAATTCAGAAGGTAACGCAACCGTATACTTTTATACTCAAATTTGGAAAAAAAATTACTTTTCTTTAGCAAGGGCAGTATATGAAACCATGGTAGCAAATGTTTCTTACTCATTGACTACTCATTTCACCATCATTCACTTACTTTGTCTTAAAAGTTCAAAACTGGCAAGGCACATTTACATATTCCAATGAATACTTGACAATTTTAAATTACACTTCATGTCCCAGCTATCCCAGTAATTGACATACAACATACTAAAATGGTTTATTAAGATAACAAAAAAAAATCAATTAATGTGAAACATACAGGCTATTGGCAACCACTATTCTAAAAATTATGTAAATACAAGTAAACATACTGAAATGTGTGCGATTCTAAGTTTTTAACCAGAAGATCTCTGTACTAACACACATTTATATTAATGACACATAAAAAAAATAAAAACTTTATTACAAAAATAAGTTACACTCGCCTCCAGCTTACAGTATAAAACAATTTTATTTGCAGGAATGCAAAATGATTGTTTGCCATGAGCATTTTCAACATATGACATGTCTAATTTTGTTAAAATTTGCATTTACTGGGGGAACTGGTGTGTATAAAACCTTAATTAGGTATAAGCTTCAATTTTCATTGTGGTGCCTATGGGTATGTAGTATAACTGCAGTATCCCTTTGGGCAGGGGGTTAAGGGAAGCTCTTTATGCCAAGTCCAAAGTAAGTCATAAATTTATCTATCTTTTACCTATACGAAGATGGACTCGGCAAGGTGTTGTGGTTTTGGTTTGTTTTTTTTTTTGTGTGTGTGTTGTTTTTGCTTTTTTTTAAGGGTGGTTCAATAGAGGATGCTTCACCACTGAACACTCACTGTCATCAAGGTGCTTTAGAAAATTAAAAACATAGCACAAATGATTGTACTCTACTCTACTCTACAGGTTATCATGTTCTGCGTAAGAGAAATGGAAAGCTGATCGACATGTTTTTACAGTGATCAGCAGTAAGAAATGCACTAATGAAAACATACCTTTTGCCTAAAAAGCTAAACTACAGCCATATACTATTCTATGATTTATGAAAAACTTCAAAATATCCAAATGTCAGGCTTCACTGTACAGTTGTCAGTTTTAGTCTGACCTTTTATAAAGGGACACTGCAGTATTTAGTACAAGTTGCTGATGCACTTTTTTGAACATCTGATGTCTTACAAAAGTAACATCTTGCTAAACTATTATACATCCAAATAACTACAATATCTGAAGAAGCAAGGCTGCTTTTTCAGCCACAAAATACGACAAAAGCAAGGCCTGTTATGATGGTCATGAGGAAGTCTTACAAAGCCTCTGGAACTAAAGGCAACTAAGAATGTTACATTTGGTATATTATAATCTCACCCTCATATCATATTAAACAAGCCTTG